>JAVQJF010098116.1:0-23060 GCA_036023855.1 Gadopsis marmoratus | reverse complement strand
CCCCCCCCGCCCCGCCCCCCCCCCCCCCCCCCCCCCCCCCGCATGCAGAGGGGGACGGTGTGTCTGGGTCCGGCTCGTAGTGGTAAGTGGCCTGAGTGTGGCTGCTGCTGTGCTGCTGGTTATTGTGGGCCAGGCTGTGTGCGGCCCGGCTTGGACTATCCTGAGCCTGCTGGTTCAGGCCCTCGTAGCCTTGTGCTAAGTGGGGGCCCGCATTGCTCTCTGGCCCCTGCCCGGACGCCATCTGGTGGGGGTCGCTGGTGGCCACCGGCTGCTGCGGCAGCGTGTCCAGCTCATCCACCTGCGGCCCCGGAGGCTGCATGACCACCAGCTGGTCCTGGGGAATGTCTGCGGCGGCCGCAGCCAGGTTGGTGGTGGACTTGGACTTGACGCATTGGAAGTCCACGTGGCGGCTCTTCCCTTCTTCCTTCTCCCAGGACATGCGGATGAAGGGACGCTGGACATAGTTGTAGATGACCTCCGGGCGGCCTCCAGGACGCCGCTTCACCTTCTCTTTATAAGTCGGGTAGCCTAGAAAATAAAGATAATTCAGAACAACATTTAAGAACATGTTTGAGTTATTGATACGACTCTCATGCCTGTACAGTAAATATGTAGCAGGAGCCAGCAGCTGGTTAGCTTAGCATAAAGACTAGAAACAGGGAGACCGCCAGCCTGGCTCTGTCCAAAGGTATCAAAACCCAGCTGCCAGCACCTCATTATATCACTTTTGTTTAATCCTCGCAAAAGACTAACTGTAAAAACAACATTTCCTTGTTTTATGAGGGGTTATGCGTCAAACTATTTCTTGGCCAGGTCCAGTTGCCAGACAACCACCGAAAACTCCAGGAAGTGACTGGTCTTGGCCAAGAAATATTCCTCTAAGTCTTTTCAGCAGCAAGCTACTGCTTGGATTTCACATTTTATTAAAAACATGTTGTGAAAACCACAGCGTAGTAGAGAACATCTTATTGGTGGTGTTGTGGAAACTCTTGCCTCCGGTTCAGCTGACATCATCGCCAATTATGCAGACATACCAAATCGTATTTAAAGTGTCGGTAAAGGTTTCCCACTGTGGCCCTGGGAGAAAGTTCCACTATTTTCCTTTACCAAGTGAAGCTGCTTCCATGCCCTAAAAATGTTTTTCCCTTCTACGTTTTTTTTTTTTTTTTTTTGGAGATTACATAAAAGAAGAAAACACAGAGTACCTTCTATTCCCAGTCGGATCTTTTTCAGTCCTCGGTCCTTCAGCACAGACTTGGCCACATCTCTGTTCTCTATGTACTTGAAGAAGCGGTACAGTTTTGTGCTGTAGATGACTGTTGAGGAAAAGAGGGACAATCAGTACATGAATCCGTCACACGACCTTCAACAACGGCTCTGAAGTCGGCACTGCCTTAAAGAATGTCGTTTTTAGTTATTGTCACGAAAAGAGCAATACTCTCGGAATGCTGTTTGACTTCACCACCCTGTCTTAGCTCAAGCCCATTCGTTCCTACTGAACATGTAAATCTACACACACACACACACACACACACACACACACACACACACACACACACACACACACACAAACACACACACACACACACACACAGAATGTGCTTTGAATTTCCAAAATTGTGTGAAACCGATAAAGAGAGACAACCGGTGACTTTCACGGCGCTGGCATCAAAGTAAAACCGCCGCCTGCCTTCACTGCAGTTTGGTTCACGGTTTCATTGAAGTCTTTCACCTCCACAGTGAACTCAAACTATTCTGTTGGCTTCACACAGCGTTTAGTTACAGTACCTCACCTGGGATAAGAAGCCGTCCTGCTAACATAAAAGCAATTACGTTTTTATTAAATAATAGGTTTTAGAGAGAGAGAGCAGAGGTCAGGACAGGGGCATCTGTCTCAGCAGCTGATTGAGTGGCGGGACAATTGATCAGAGCAGCACGCCCCCTGCTGTAGGGGGGAGGAAACGTGTTTTCTGCATCGAGACTCATTACGTTTTCCAATATTTTTAACGTAACCTTAATGATAAAAACAGAAATAAACAGTTTGCCTTGTGTTGTCCCCAGATAGAATCCCCACAAAGTCATACACACAGACATACCTATATATACACATTGTCAGCAGCCGGCTTTTGGGAAAGTTCCACCGAAATGCACTTTCATTTAATTTCCACATTGAAAGGATTAAAAATGTTTGTAGGCTTCCTGCATGTTGCACTGATTTTACTGTAGATGAATTATGTAAATCGGGATGATCCATAATACCCGTCTTATTATCTGCTTCTGCTTTATCTCTGTGATATTTTGGTGAACTGGCGGAAAACAAACTTTCACCGCTGAAATGTGATCAGTGTGGAATTGATGAACTGTACGTGCGGTTAATAAAGATGCAAATATCACATTTAGATCATGTCAGTGTGTCAGTATTCAGATCCTGAGCACACACCTCCGCAATTTGGAATGGAATTAAAAAAATATATATTTATAAGTAAATGTGCCATAAAATGGAAACCAGGAGCTAAAGGAGGCTAAAAGGCGGAAAGGTTGCTGACAATTTGCCTCTGCGACCCCCTTACACGTTACTCATTAGATCATTAGATCACAAGCTGCATCGAGTGTTTGCATTGTTTTGTCCACAAGAGCCCAGTTCAGTGCGGCGAGGATCCTCTGGAAAGATCACCGATGAGGATGATGATGGTGAGTGTTGCACGCCGCGCCCCCACTCGTCCTGGCTGCAGCCAATCACAGCTCCCCTGGAGGCGATGATGCGTGAAGGGTTCCTCTCTGGCGTGCAGCCAATCGCTCTGCAGGGAAAAGCCCACCTCGCTCTCGCTGAGGACACGAAGCCGCGAAGACAGTGGAATGTGTTTGAAATACATACTGTGTACTGCATTATCTGGGCCAGGCTTGGCCGGTTTTCGGGTTTTTCCGCCCACCGGCAGCACTTTGCATTGTGGGACACTGCAGGCGAGGTCACACGGCCCGATGTGTACTGGAGAGTTTTCCCCAAATCAGTACGACATCTGGGTATTTTTGGCGTACGTACTGCTAGCATAGTAGCCAGTGTGTTGAAAATGGCATACTGCAGCACTCGTACGAAGTCTTGACAGTCTGGAGAGTCGGGACAACTTCCTGCCGTCCCCAAATTATAAGTGGATTTGCTTCAGCATTTCCATTTCTTTTGCTGTGTTTAGTTAAATGTTTACCTGAGGTTAACAGCTGGCCGGCTGGTTAGTGATCCCAGTTGGTCAGTATGTTACGATCCCCGGTAGGTTAGTTAGGGGTCCTGTTATTGGAAGTCAGTCACGTTACGGTTTGTCGAGGCTTCGTTCCAACGTTTATTTAGTTTCAGTTAGTTCTGTTTAGTTGACCTCTTTTAAAACAGCCAGGACTATTGTATCTTTTTGTTTCTGGGTGGATAAAAAGGAAAACTGGCCACCTCACACCAGACTTTTCCTTTAAGGTCTTTGCTTTTCGAGCACTTTTGTTAATAAGGGAGCCGCTCTCACCACAGCCACAGTTTATGCCACCACCACCGTGCAGGATGTCTGGGTGACGAAGTCCTTAACGTGTTGAAGCTTGAAAGAGAATGAAATTATTTTTAGTTGTTGTCAAATAAACTCAAGAAGAAACGGAGACAAAATGAAGTAAATCAGAAACGCGATGGGTCCATCTGCACCGATCTTCAGCGTGGGCACATTTTAACTGCACATTTGCAGAACTTTGACCGTCGCGTGTTTTGCACTCGCTCCCCAGGACTGTACGCTACATCCTCATTTGAATAATCCATTTTAAAATGGATTCAGGCCTGTTCCAATCGGTTTCAAGTTAAATTATTCAGCCTAATCTTTATTAGCTATAGATTGTGGAATAATGGATGCATGCATTTAGGGGCCTGCGTCCCGGCCTGGTCTTAATCTACTCCCGTTTTGAAAGCGTCTCCGTCATCTTCTGTCTCCGCATGTTAATTGGAAGCTAATGGTCTGTGCTCGATAAGGGCGGCTCTTCCTCCCTCGTGGCCTGGGATCTGATTTTCTGATTAAATATTTCAATTAAAATATTGTCCAAGTCATTTCCACGCCTGTTATGAGTGATGGCGGTGCGTCTGTTTGGGACCAGGAGGACGGGGAGTGGAGGAAGACACTCTCGCAGGAGTCCAGCCGCTCCATCAAGAGACGCCCTTCCAGGGTCGGTGTGGAAGAACTGGACCCGACCTCAACCCCATCCAGCACCAACATCACTGGTTCTGTGGTGCCTGAATGCAGCAGGTTCCCCTTAAAAACGGAGCATCTTTTGCCCTCAGACGTCGTGTCCCCCCTTTTCCTTCCTGACGTTGTAGAAACGATTAGATGAATTGAAAGGGAAGATAAGTGACAGGTTAATCGACCACGTGTTCTGCGTCGGCGAGCACTGAGTGTTCTGCTGCTACGTGCTAATGTGCTTTTGCAGAATCTGTTGATTATTTAATCTCCTGTCTGTTCACTTTCTGATTTATTTCATCCCAACGGGGGGAAAAACGGCTTTGGTAAGATCTAAATCCTTCATCCGTCACGCCGACGAAGCAGATTTGAACTGAACTCGATTGAGCTGTGAGAAGCTGTTCTGGCTTCAAAGGAGCTGGTTGAACCAAGGTGACAAATATCTCTACACCCGACGGATGGCCCTGAATATGATTCCCGTCAGGGACACTGATGAGCCCTTAACTTTAAATAGCGCCACCATGGGGTCAACGTTCCAACAGGTCAGATGCTTCTTCCTCTCAGGCAGAGCTGGTTGATCTGCTGCAGGCTGATGTTGCGCATCAGCGTACAGCTTCTGGATCTCGTGAGTCCACCTGGACTCTCCGGTCTGCGTCAGGAACCACGTTCAGACGCTGGTTCTGTTCCGAGAAGAGTTCCTGAGGAACCAGGACGACACGTTTCTGCTGTTCCTCTTTGACTTCTGTCAGCTTTCAGTTTCCTTCGTCGGCATGAAGCCTGAAACAGTCTGGATCCATTCAGGAAAACTGCAGGTCAAGAAGAAGAAATCCATCCTTATATTGGTGCTTCATTGATAGAAATGACTTTGAATCAATATTATAATTTGAATTATCTTCCGCCCCCTTTCTTTCCTTTCTCTCCTCTCTTCCTCCCTCCCTCTCTCTCTCTTTCCCTCCTCTCTTCCTCCCTCCCTCTCTCTCTCTCTTCGCTCTCAGAGGCTCTGCGGCAAACAGTCATATTTCAGCTCCCCTCCTGTTCTGTACTGCAGGGAATCCCTCTTCCTCCTCCTCCTCCTCCTCCTCTTTCTTCCTCTCTGAGTTAGTTTTTTTTGTTGCTTTTCTGCTGGAAACTAACTCTGAGTAGTTTCTGTTCTGTCAGAGTGAAGTGACCCGAGTCTCTGCACCTTTTTAAACTTCCTGAATGCATCTCCCTTCAACGTGGGCTTGTTGCAGCCTCCCGTCCCTCCGTAACGTCATCACCTCCGAGCCTCTGCAGACCGGACTGTGAGCAGGGACCGCCGGACCACCGGACCGCCATGGACGTGTTCAAGAGCCGGCTGCTGGGCATCTCCGTGGCCGTGGCGCACGGCGTCTTCTCCGGCTCTCTGAACATCTTGCTGAAGTTCCTCATCAGCAGTTATCACTTCAACTTCCTGACGCTCATCCAGCTGCTGACCAGCAGCACCGCGGCTCTGACCCTGGAGACCCTGCGGCGGCTCGGCAGGATCCGCATCCCCCCGTTCAGCATGCAGCTGTCCAAGGTAACGGGTCACCCGGAGAGACTCGAGCCCGACGTCTCATTCCTGCAACTTGTAACGAGGCTGAAATTGTGAGAGAATATTACAGTCCTGGAGCTCACAACGGACTTTATTGAGAGGTGCGCTTTTATTAGAGGGATACAATTACTGCATGTAATTACACTCTATAACACGATGCAAATAATGTACTTAAACGTGTCTGAAATGTACAAAACAAGCCACAGTAGCCTGTAAAACCCACAGCATTTATGCTGTAATATGCTGGATTACAGTCATTACAGTCCCCTTTAAGATGTAAACTCGGGCTTTGGGGGACACTATGAATGATTCACAAACTTCATTTTTTACTAAGCCTGCCTGTTGCTGATTGGCTGACGGACAGATAGGCTGAGTAGCTGATTGGCTGATTGAGTTGATCCAGTTTACAGCCGAACCAAGTTCGTGCTTTGTTTCTCTGAACTGAAATTAAAAGTCACTTGGGGTTTGTTCTGTCTTCAGTAGTTACAATGTGGTCAGAACTGTAGCTATTAAAAAGAAGACATTTTGTGTTTGCGTTTATGCAGTAACAGCGCCCCCTGGTGTAGTGTTCTCCAGGGAGCGGTAATGTTGGCGCGACACTGTCGATGCTGGTCATTTGATTGGTGCAACATCTGTGTGGGAACGCACCAAAACTCCGTTCAATTCCATTTTGCTACTCCGTAATCCAGCAGAGGCCTAATTTATTGATATTGATATTTCCATATGGATCTAGCTCGCTGCAGCCACCGAGCTAGTGCGCACGCTAACGTTATAACAACGTTCAACACGCTCATAAAGTTACTTTTAGTATGATGGCTTTGACCGCGAATAACGTTAGCTACAGTAGCTGTGCGGGTAGTGGACTCATGGAACGGTACGTTAACAAGTTAGCGTTACGTTAGCTAACGCTAACTTGCCGCTATTTCATCAGATAAAATGACACAACGTGAATAAAACGTCTGACACATTTCCTCGTCCGTGAACATGAGTTCTGCCTGAGTCACGTCAGAATCTTCACGACGTCGTCAAACTACCTCTGTTGTTCTTGTGGTCGATAAGAGGCCATTTTGACCGGTAACATCAAGTAGCGTGACCAAAGGCTCAGTTCACAGTCGCACTACGGGGATCAAAAACACTGCTGGGTTCAAAAAGCTGGTCCCCACAGGATGAGCCATTCAGTCTTAGAGCTAAGACTTTTGGATATTGCAGGGTTCGTCCCGTCCAGGCCCGCAGAATATACATGAATTCAGAAAACGTGAAGCTTTTGAAGCTAAAAATAGTTGAGATGGAAATGATTGTATTGCCGATGTGTGTTCAGGTTATCCAGATGTTAAAGCGTGTGTGTGTGTGTGTGTGCGCAGGAGTTTGGCCCGGTGTGCATCCTCTCCACGCTGCAGTCCACTCTCACTCTGTGGTCGCTGCGCGGCCTCAGCCTGCCCATGTACGTCGTGTTCAAGCGCTGCCTGCCGCTCTTCACGCTCAGCATTGGCGTGTGCGTGCTGAGGAACGGCGTGCCGTCCGTCGGCGTGGCGACCGCCGTGGTCATCACCACCGCCGGAGCCGCACTGGCTGGTAAACGCACACACTCGCATGTTGGGAATCTCTTGAGTTTCTCTGTCGTTGTTCTGCAGCGCTAGATGAGTTTGCAGACGCCGTCCCAAAATCTGCAGCAAAGTCTGTGACCATTTTTTGTTGTTCTAAAAGACCAAAAGAACATCGTTCTTCCTTGGCAAAACTTGGCACCTTCCACCTTCCTGCAGCTGATGGAGAAACTGTCTCTGCACGTTCCTACAAAATTACAGCCACATTTCAAATGTTCCGCAACATTCATACATTATTGAAATGATTCTCTGTCTCTTTCTGCAGAAATGTAACAATGTTGTGTTATTTAAGGACAATTATGTTTCTGTTTTAGTTCTATTTTTTATTCTTTTTTCCACAATTTATACTTCAAATATTTTTCTTTCTTCAACAATTAATTACAATATCACAGTTTAGCTTTCAGCGTATCTGCATTTCAGCTCTTAGACTTGAAACATTTAAAAATTTAACTTCCAATTCTGGAAATTAATTTCACACACACAGGATCCTTAAACTTTCCAACTCCCATCTAGTCATTCAAACCAACACATTCTTCTTACATTATGACTTTTGTTCAACTTTTAAAACCCAGTCTTCCTTTACATCATTCACGCTGCTCCCACTTCTCAACACATTCGTACAAAATTACAACTACATTTCAAATATTCCACATCATTCAGTTTAGCTATCTAGTTTAGCAACAGCCTTTCAGCATCAGCATTCAAACTCATGTACTTCAGGAAATACAAGTTTTCTAGTTTTGTATTCCGTCATTTAGTTTTTCCTATAAACGTCCCAGTCAACCAGCTTTCCTTCAAGTGTAAAGCTGTTAAACCGTTGCATTAATTTCTGCTCCTGTAAAGAAACTTTAATCATCTTTCCCAGCAGAACATTTTCCTCTTCTATTACTGTTAATGATCCTGAACTCATAAACAGAAAAACCTGCAGATATCTCATTTCCTGAGTCAATCTCCACTGCTGCAATGTGAAATTAGCAGAATATGGATCTAATGGACTGCTTCATCATTACGGGTTTAATCCTTCTGATAATCGCCTTTTTGTGAAAAATGTAATATTTGCATCTTCCAAACGTCTCACATGGATTAATCAAGTGAGATAATGCCATTTTGTCAACATTTTGTATATCTGCTGCTTAAAAAGTGGATCGTAAATTCTACAAACAGTTGCTTTAAGAGGCCTCAGATCCTCGTGATGGTGAAGGTTTGGACCATCAGCAGCAGTGAATTATGCTGTTTGTTTCCTTCAAAAGCTCCCGGGATCAGAATCATTCCCTAACCTTTAACTTTGGTAATCAAAATGACTCTGAATTTAAATGTCGAATCTGCTATCGTTATCGTCGCTATATAATAACAGGTGTTGCAACAGTAACTAAGGTGGGCGGGGCTTAACTAACTTGTTCCCAAGGTACGAATACACAACAGATTGAAATCACAAAATTGGGAGAACCAGTCAGACCGTCTTCCCTTTTGAATCCTGGTGATTTTAATCTGGACTTGATTTTCTCTCCAGGTGCTGGTGATCTCACGGGCGATCCCTTTGGTTACATCACCGGCGTGTTGGCGGTCATCATCCACGCCTCCTACCTGGTCCTGATCCAGAAAACCAGTCTGGACAGCGAGTATGGTCCCCTTACAGCGCAGTATGCCATCGCCGTCATGGCCTCACCGGTGAGACCTCCGTGAGGTTTTCCTCTCTTTTCCTACCTGCTCTCTCGTTGTTGTTTTCCTCTGTGTGACTGTCTTTGTCTCGTTGCTGCCCTCCAAGGTGCTTCTGGTGTGCTCCTTCATCTCCATGGACACCATCACCATGTGGACGTACGAGGGCTGGAAGGACCCCCACATCACGGTCATCTTTGTGTTCTGCATCTTCATCGGCTGCGCCATGAACTTCACCACGCTGCACTGCACCTACATCAACTCCGCCGTCACCACCAGCTTCGTTGGCGTGGTCAAGAGCATCGCCACCATCACTGTCGGCATGCTGGCGTTCAACGACGTTGCGCCGACTAGGCTGTTCATCGGCGGTGTGGTGGTCAACACCGTCGGCTCCATCACCTACTGCGTGGTCAAATACTTTGAGACGAAGAAGAAGAGCTTGTATGAGGACCTGGAGGAAGCTGGGAAGGATGGGACGTCACCCGGCGAGCCTTACCAAGAGAAACCACTGAATGGCGACGGGCCTGCTGCTGGCACCGGACCTGATCCAGGAGGTCCGGAGATAGAGGGAGTGTTGAGCAGTGACGGGAAGGTGGAGCTGGCTAACGGGGAGTTGTGGACAGGAGTTGGTGGACAAGGAGAAGCAGGCACAAATTCCCACGTCATGACGGAAAAGGAGGTGCTGGAGATGCAGAGGGAGCACCTCCAGAGGGAGAACACCACCTCCAGTCAGTCGGTCAGTGACAGCTATGTCGGGGTGTGGAGGTCCGTCAGACATCTGCAGTTTATGAAGAAAGACCCTTTGATTGACAACATGGAGCAGCAGAGTCCGTAAGGACACGGCAGGGACCTGGACAGACTCTACAAAATATAACTTGGAATGAATTAGAGGATTTAAAAAAAGTCTTGAACATGCTGAAGAACCCAGAGGAGAAGAAAAGGAGACGGGCAGAATAAAAACGACCCACCGGGAACCTCTTTTATTAACGTTAGTTGTGCTGAACAAGTGCTTGTTGGAACCTGCTGCTGTTGCTGCGATACGTCAGCGAGTCAATTCAATTCCATCACACGAGGCTCTGAGTGCAATGGACGGGCTCTTGGTTTAGTTAAAAGCAGGAAACTGAAAGTCAGTTTTATTTGTTTGGGATGAGGAATAAAAGAGGTTCCTGGTGGAGAAAAGTGGTTTTGGGAGAATCTGCCTGCCAGCCACGGTGTAGCATGATTTGGTTTGCGCCCACACTGATTAGCCAGCTAGCCAAACAAAAGCAGAATAACATATTCATTCAGCAAACAGCAGAACGTTTCTGTTTTGTTATGTGAAAACCTGGATGAATTCTTGTTTCTGATTGGCTGGAGGGTGTGAATTAAAACCTTTTAATGCACAGGTGGAAGTTTATTCACTTATTAAAGCATGCGCTGGCCACAAAACTATAACTAACTTCCGGCTGTGGCCACACTGGGTCTGTTTGTTTGATGTTTTTGTCTGCCTGTAACCCTGCAGGTCCTCTGTCACACGCCTTTACTGTCGGTTTACCATCACAGACACGAAACTATGTCGGCGCCTGATTTGACGAATGCAGAGAAAATGAAGTCAGAAAACTGATACGGTGATGTAAGATGTATTTCAAATTCTTGCTTCCTTCCTAACACTGCAGCGGTGCCACCAATAAAGTTATCATAGCAAAATCCATCGGTACGAATTCACAAAATAACTGGTGCTAGCTAAGCTTGGTGATGCTAGCTGCTAACTTGCAGGTCGGCCTGGAGCATGACACTTCAAACTAGCTAGCTTACTGGTAGAAAGTGACAATAGCTAACTGCTCACTGTCTTTAGCAAGCTAGTTAGCTTGATCGCTAACGGGTCAATAATTTAACAGTTTCTTCAACACATTGTTTTTGTACTGTCGACTGTCTGCAAACCTTTTTATACTCCATAAGAATGGATGGTCCGCTAACGAGCTACGATAGCTTCCCCTGTTCTTGAACGTCGCACTGATGGTTTTCTGTCGACGGCGCACATTCACGTGTCAAAGTTCACCAAAGTTGAACGCAACGCTTGGTACCATGGTACAAGTGGGATCATCGACTCGAAGGTGCTGTAGTTTCGGTGTTATGCACCAAGGTTTGAGAAACAGTGTCTTGGTTCCGCTGAATATGAGTGTGAACCGTTATTACCATGTTTTACCTCCAGTACACATAGTGGCAGATAATTCCTGCCCACCGTCAGGTCTGTGCGGAGGCACCCAACACAAAGCAGAGTGGTTGTTGCCTCCTTGTTGTGCGTTTACATCCTTTAATGCACACCATTTGCAGGATTATGCCTCACTCATCCCTCTACTTATTCATTACAGACAGCTTGAGGTCTGATAGGTGGAAGACGAGGTGGCTGAGATCAGCTGTTGTTCAGCCAGGTTGCAGCTTTGCTCAGATTCGGAGACACGCCTGTTAATGTTGGAAGGTGTTGTATGTAATCTGCTCTGACTTTAAAGGTGGAATCAGCAGTTTGTGAAAAATAAATCTTTCAAAATGCATTATCGCTTAATTCAGTCCAGATCATCTGAAGGTGCTGAAATGGTACATTTGAGATTTGAAAGGTTTTAAGGTTTCCTGCAACAGACGGGACAGAAAAAATGATGTTCCAGGTGAAGATACCTTTATAATCTAATGCAAACCTGAAAGACAGGTGAGAAGGAGACTGAAACAGACAGTTGGTGCTTAATTTAGCATTTTACAAAAGATATAGTAATACACAAGTAGTAGTCCGGGTACAGTGGCCTGGATGTGCCAGTCCAGGAAGAGAATTTGATAAAATTGCTCTTCTAGAGTAGATATGGGTAGAAAAGGACCTCGCCAGTGAGGCTTACGTACTTATGTCACATCCTGCTGGTGAGCGTTGCTCTTCAGGCTGCAACAATCAGTCACAACGTTAGCTAACTGAAGGTTCCTTAACATCTAGCTACAAAGGAAGCAGTCGCTGTATGTCTGTCCTTTGATCAGCGCCACAGCCGCTCACCCGATCCACTTTACGCTTGGCGGGTGTGTTTCTGAGCACCAAGGGGAGTGCAGTGTCCAGTGTGCAGTGTGCAGTGTGCATTGTGAAGTCGACTGAGTAAGCGGTTCTCAACAACACTGCAAGCGGCACCAGGGAACAAGCAGTTCAAGCACCGCACTAGTTATTTAGAATCAGGAAATATCAAAGACAACATCATTCGGTCTGTACTGAGCTTTGGTGCGTAGCCCTGATCCTCGAACACCCAGTCACGGTGCTGTGGTCTGTTTGCCACATGGGCAGCGTGGTGGAACCAGTCCTGACCAGCTAACTGAGCATGTCTGCCGCCGTGTACCTGAGCTGAGCTGAATCCTGCTTCTGTCTTCAGCCTCTTGATATCTGTGTTCAACTCTAATCTGGAAAAATGTATCTCCTCTTCAAATCTTTGTCTCTTTCCACAAAGATGAAAGCTCCCGGCGTCTGGAGTTGTGTGGAGGGGAAAAGCTGTCGACCAGTGATATTGATGGATATTGATTTGTCTTCTCACAGTCCCCAAACTTCATTTAACGGTACAAAAGATGTGATGTCCCCTCGAGCTGCAGCAGACAGGGTGTGGGCTGTCTGGGCCGGCTGGGTTACATTTACAGAGTATAGTAAAGTTGTTAAAGCACGACATGTGACTTGTTTGGTGTTTCAGATCTGTGTCTGGGTGATAATGAGTCGGTGGGCGCCGCCACAGTAAACTGATACGTGACGTTTCGCTGTAGCTGTCGAGGTTGTGACGGGGGCTGAGGCCCCATCGACGGCAAAACAGCCTGTAAGACTGAATTACTTTCATTTCTGCCTTTAGACCTTTTGCATATGTGATTCGAGGTGCCAGAAGTGCACGAATGTAGCTAAAATATTTTGGGTTTTTATTCCTTCTTACATGCAACAGCCTGGATGTTGAGAAAGACAACTTATGCATCTCTTATCTTTATGTTCTTATGTCTTAAGCTTCTTATCAGGCAGCTTTGTTCTACATTTCCACAATCTGCTCACATAATTTCCTCCAATGTTTCCTGGTAAGATCCGTGAAATTTGGTACCAATTATAGGGAAGATGGAGTGTTCCATTCCAATGACTTGCTGCCATAACATCTCTCTTCTCAGTCTTTCAATCTGTGCACAGCAGGCCAGCTGAACATGCAAAACAGGTAGAACTGTACAAAAGGAAAGAATACAGTTCAACATATGTGTTGAATTAAGTTTCCAGTATCAGTGAATACTGGTTTTAAATAGAATTTGCAACTCATATTTTCCCAATAATTAAAAACAGATTCTTTCCGGGGATCTTCTTAGAAAATGATTGCTGTTAAAAGTTCACCGCAGTAAAATCCGGGACGTCTGCACGTTTGTCTTCCTGTCAGCGTCTTCGTCTGTGTTTCAGTCGCACGTTTGTTTCTCCATCTGTAAAAGTATCCGGAGCTCCAGTGAGACTGTTCTGCACACAGACCTCCAAGACATTTGAGCCGGGAACACGGTGACAAAGACAAAGAATCACCGTATGATTCCGCAGGGTGTTTTAAGAAACCTGCAGCGGAGTAGAAGCTGGGAACAATCATTCCCGGGTCGGTTTTTATTTGTACGATGATGTTGTTGGTTTTTCTGAATCCTTCCTGAGAAGAAGAGAAAGTCTGTCTGTCAGCTGAAGTGAAACGATCTGCCCTTCAGTTTGCATGTTCAATGCAAAGTCAACTGGAAATATATATTTTCTTTTCATAAAGAAATCTCTCAATGGGATATTTATTGTTGTGTTGTGTGTGTCTGTGGGGGTTATGGTGGCGTTTCCATCAGCAGGCAGCAGTAAAGGACGAGGTTATCTGCACAAAATACAGACTCAGTCTGGAGGCAGGACATGATTGGGTTATTATATTTATGATATGGGTCATTATGTGTGTGTGTGTGTTGTCGCTCGCTGAAGCTCAGGTCGGCATCGTCCTCCAGGTGAACAAATCAAACACTTCCTTCTTGTTTTCTACGATCTTTGTTTGAATCGTCCGTTTGCTCTGAGAGAGACGCGACTCCTCGGGTTAAAACAAAGGTTAGACTCTTCTGATCACCATGGACAGATTATCAGAGACTAACAGAAATACTGTAAACCCCGTTCTGTGTTTCTGTAAGGATCAATCAAAGGAGCTACAAGGCGTTAAACCCTTGAAACTCGTACCTACATGCAGCTAAACCCTACATCTGTTGGGCAGCACTCTTAAATAATAATAAGAACTTCATTTATATAGAAAAACAGAGTTTACAAAGTGCTTTGACGCAATGCAAAAACAGCATACTTGATGACTGAAAGCACAAGAACAGCTACTAAATGGACCTTGAAGTCTTTGAAAGGTCGAAGATGACGTTTGGACTAACGGCTGAAATGCCCAGAACGCACCTTTGACGTGAAGAACCCAAATGTAAATGTGAAAAGATGGAGGTGAAGATCAACACAAACACGATGAAGGTAGTTTTCTCTACATATAATACAGCTTGGGGGAGAGGGGGGATGCCTTGCTCAGAGGCACTGCTGCATCTCCGCACTCTCAGGTGAGAGTTTAAAGGAGGACGGATGAACGACAAGCCGACTCAGCACTTTGTTGCTGGTCCTTCAGCAGGACTGTAGCACACACACTGATAACCAGCCAGACGCAGAGAACCACATGTCTGAAGGTCACGTGTTGGGCTGAAGAGGAGGAAGCGTTTGAATGAGAGAATGATGAGAAGAAAAGTGGAGGGAGAGGGAGAGAAAGCAGGTGTAGAGAAGTGAAACGGCTGCTTTTTATCTTTTGAAAATGAATTTGGCTCAGATTCAGACTCAAAACAGCCTGCTTTTAGGATTCCATCCCTGACGAGGCTTTCGGACTCATTCTGGGATTAGGTTCTTGGCTCTGAGCTGACGGTCCCGTAAACCAGTTTATATCAAACTGAGGCTTCTTCCCGGACGTTTGAAGTACGTTTTTAACAGCAGGGAATGTCGGAATAAGCGTAGAAACCTGAGAGGGAAAAGATTTCCATGTAACTTTCAGAGGGAACGGTGCGTCGTCGAGAAGCTGCGCGCTCTTAAAGGACCGTTCCTTGTCTAGAGAATAAAGTGCTGGAAGCTGAAGTGTATCAACACAACGCAGAGAAAAGCGTCGCTTCAGTCGCCGCGCTGCTGCAGAACAAAGGACCCAGAGGCTGTTCGTTTCGGCTGCTTAGACAAGAAGGGTGATGAAATGAATGCAAAGTGGCTTGTAGGGTTTTTAAGTTGCACATCCGTCGTGAAGAAAGTAATTATTTCAAATAACGTCGGAGTGAAGAGAAAGAGAGCTGAAAAACTCATCTGTGTAACAGGACAGGTATTATCAGGATGACAGAGAGGCTGAAACTAGCAAAGCTAAATGATCTCAAGAGTCAGGCAGGAGGAGAAGAAGTAATAAGAGCACAGTAACACGGGGATGAAAAGCTTCACGAGCCAGCAGATGTGTGTGTGTGTGTGTGTGCAGCTGTATTTGTGAGAACCAATGTGAGTTTTAAACCTTGTTGGTGAGGACATTGTTGTCACGTCCACACAGACCTTCACCCGGCTGATCGAGGGTTCAGACCTGGTGTTGAGGTTCAGGTTAGAATTGGGGGCCAGGGAATGCACTGTGTCCGTCCTCACAAGTACAGAAGTGCAGGGTTGTGTGTGTCTCCCTCCTGATTACTGCCTCCAGCTCCTCAGCTCACAGCCAGATCTTCGATTCGTCTGCAGGTGGGGTTCATCCGCACCATCTTCACCTGGACTCTTCGTGTAAACACGAGCCCATGTGACGATCCTGCTCTGTCACCATCTTAGTGTGGTGCGTTAGCATGCTAACGCTTCCTGCAGAGGACAGGAAGAGTAGCAGTTCGTGGGACTCCACGCTAACAGTCACTGAGATATTTCAGTGTTCGAGGGACAAACAAGTAGAAAATACAGCTGCAAAGAAAGACGCGTCAGCAAGTCGAACCTGCAGCAAACGACGTGTGAAATAATGAATTGAAGCAAATAATGAATTCACAGAGTCGCCGAGGAAGTGTTGGCCCCTCAAACCTCCAGCAGCTGCACTGAAGCAAAGTATTGATTTTGTTCAGAGCACTTTCAAAGTCGAAGCTGGCGCATCAGTAATGTTTCCCAGGCAGCGCTCTTCACGGCCGCTGATTTCACACCGTTAGCAGCTCCAACCTGAAGACGAGGTCGTTTAGCTGACTGGACTCCAGAGAGCGAGGCAGGGCGAGCGACCTTCAGGCTGCAGGAGCCTCTGAAGGAAACAGGAAACCTTTATTTTTACTCTGAACTTCAGTGGAGTTGGTTTGTTTCGTCTGTCAGTGGTGATGCGTAACATCTGTTTTAGCAACAACTAAAGTAATTAAACTGGATTAGGATGCACACACAGTTTGGGTAGTGACTTTCTGCTTTGACAAATCTATGAGATTATATCGAAGCAGAATCTTTTAGAATTCTTTCTTTCTTTGGATTCAGAGTTTAACGCAAACAGACGAACGAGACAAAAGTTGAAACCTGTGAATTCGAGCACAAACAGTGTTGGACCTTCATATTGAGGACAAGTGAGGATATTTTGGGATGTTTTCAGCTTCTTTAGGCAGTTTGAGGGCCAACGGAGTGATTGTACTAAACAAAAGGGAGCAGTCAGAGAGCGAATAAAGCCTGAAGTCTGTTTTTTGTCTGAACTGCAGCTCTGAGCTCTGGGAAAAGAAGGTCGAGAGTCACGCACGAGCGCATGATTCCCTCCTGTAACGTCACCCAGTTAACATCCTGAGGCTCTGCACTTTGGAGATTTAAGGCTTTCTTGTCTAAATGTTGGTTTAAACATTGATTGTGAAGGTTTGACTCGGAGCTCACGCAAAGTGAACAAGTGAACCACACAAAGAGCAACCGAAGGTTCAGTAGGAGAACGTGTGAAAGGTGCAACTCTCTCCAGCAGAACAGAAACGTGTTGAGACTCTGTGAAGGAAGATGGAATAAAGGTCAGTGAACAGTCCTCGGGGCAGAGATGTGCGGCATCAAACATTGGGTTTGTTTTAGAAAAAATAAATAAAGAATGACCAGAAAACAACTGACAGCCAACCAAGTGAAGCCGAACTGCAGACCTGCCCTGCAGCAACTTATTCCTTTTAATTCTTTGAGACTAAATCAGACACTGAGCATGTTTCTTCAGTTCTAAAACGCTACATGAGCCACCCTGGTGATCAGGCCTCGGCTCTCTGCCGTCAGCAGCTGATTTTCTGTCTGCCATATTTATGTCAACGTGTCGGCGATGAACATGTGTCATGCACCAAAAAACACTCCGTTTAAATCAAATCAACGTTCACCGACTTATTTGGAATCGAAATGATAGTTCAGCACTCCTGTGCACAAAGCCAGCTCTATAAAGATGTTTAGAGACCGTTTCATTAGTTTGGTTTTTTAAATCATTCTGTTGAACCAAAAATCAAAAGCAATTCAGTACATTTTTATTCGTTATTTCTTTTGTCAGTTTCAAGTTATTCCAGTGGCCATTGTGGGTTTTCTTTCTTTAACGGAAGGGTACCAACTGTTTTGTCCACGTGTGAATATTAGTTTTGTTAACAACACATGAAAGAACATTCGGAACATTTTGATGATGTTTAAAAAATGTGTTGACTACATTTTGCCCAGTTGTCATCGAAAGAACGTGTTCAAATCTGATTTGTCTGAGTCGCGTCCGTGTTCTTGACTTTGGAAACAGCAGGTTTCCGTCACATCACATGAACTTCATCAGCAGGTGGACTTTGTCCAGTTGGAATTGTAGATTTAATTTCCTTTTTCCCCTAAACTTTAAGCACTTCTCGTCCGTGTTGAGTTTCAAAGTTTATACCACATGAAGGTCGTGTGATATGATCAAAAGCTGCAGTAATTTGAAGGAAGGGTTCAAAAGGTTGGAAACACTATCTACTGATATTATATGATCTTGGAATGGAAATAAAAATGTGAGCATCTACATTGACAACAGCTCAACGATGTGTTGCCGCCACCTGCTGTTTCCTGTAGGTAATGAATTCACTTTGAACGTTTACATTTGGACTGTTTTTTAAATGTAAAATGTCACAACTAGGGTCAACTAACTCCACATATTAACCAACAGGGTGGAGGCTGTGATGGAGGCAGTGATGGAGGCAGAGCCACAAACTGGGGTCAGTGGTTCAGGTACCAACAAGGTGTGACAGCATTAAATGTGTCCAAAACCTTGAAATCATCCCAAAACTGCCTTGAAAATCGGTGGGAAACCTCGATCGTGTAATGAAGATGTAATATGAAGCACACTGTTTCCATCTAGTGGCTGTGAGCTTGTACTGCACGCTGAATATAATTGACAGACAGATGTCTGCACCATCTGGTGGATGGTCTGCTGTACTGCAGCATCAGAAATACATTTCCAAGCCTCTGACAGTACAGGAAGGTGGTCCGAAAGTGTCAAGGCCCAATAATAACTGGTGACAAAGAAACATGAATTCAACCTCAGACTGCTGACGCTCGACTAGAGGCAGCTAGTTAAACTACATCAAATAAAGACAACGCACAAAAATGTAAAATTGTCACAAAAAAACATCTCTTTTATTGGGTTTGTTTAAAAGAGACACTGCGGCTGTACTGGAATATATACCTTTTTAATCCTTATGGCACTTTTAGTTGAATCTGCTCATGTAGACGTTCAAACTGTAAAATACAAACATTTATTTGTCCTCATCCTCTGGTGAGGAAAGGACAGCGAGGACACTTCAGCTGCTCTAGTCGGGTCGAACTAAAGGTTTCTAACCTTTTTCACGACAGGCGCAAAGGCACAAAGGTGATCTCAGCTACACACACACACACACACACACACACACCTTCTGCACATGCTAATCTTTAGCTAGCATTCTTGCCGTTCCTCTTCTTCTTTTTCTTCGGTGTTTGCTTCATGGAGGAGTCGTCGCTGGAGGAGGCGGTGATGTTAGGTGTGTTTTCGGGGGGAGGCGCTGACTCTGACTTAGCTGGGGCTTCTTCTGGAACTTGCACTGGTTCAGCCTGGACCTTCTCGTCTCCCACCGGTTTGACCTCACCAGCCTCGACCAAGATGTCAGCCTCTGCCGCTTCTGCTTTCGGGTCCGTTGGTGGATTCATCTCGACCTTCTCAGGCTCTGATGTCGGTACTGGTTCAGCAGGCTGCTGCTTGAGCTCCTCGTCTAGTTTAACTGGATGCACCTCTTTGTCCTCGACCTGGGTTTCAACTTTTACTGCTTCTGGTTTTACCTCAGCTTCGGAAGTGTTCTCCACAGGTGTTGGAGCTTCTGGTGTGGGCACTGCTGCCTTTGGAACCTCCTCAAGCTTTTCTGGCTGTGGGAGAACTGATTCTGCTGCCTCAGATTTCACATCTATCACCTTCTCAAGGACTGAATCCACCTCCTCTTTGACCTGAGTTTTGGGTTTGAACTGGTCAAACGCAGAAGCCACCAAGTCTTCCTCTGGGTCTGAATCACCACTGTCCTCTTCGTCGTTGTTGCTGGGTGTAGCCAACAGGGAGGCAGCAAACTCCTGCAGCTTGGCCTGCTCCTCCTTCAGACGGGTCATACCCTCTGTTAATATCGGGTCCTCCTCCTGGATCTCCTGGACCTCCACAGGGGTCAGCAGGGCAGATTTGTCAGCTCCCTCAGTGTCGGGGACATCATCTGGGTTAGAGCTGACAAAGACCTTTGATGGGAGGTTGGAGTGAGCTTGGCGGACTTCCTTGATCTTGTCGTAGAGGACTACCCTCTCCTCCTGCAGGGCACGACACAGCTTCTCCAGCTTCTGGATCTTCAGGACAAATATATTGTACTCTTTGTCTTTCTCAGTTCTCTGGAACAGAAGGAGCAGGGATGGAGAAAGTGAGATGCAACGAGAATAAAACTAGAAAAGTATTTGGATTTAAAATATGGTAATATCATTCTCCAATCCTCTCCAAAGAAAACAAAGCATTTTCAAAAACTATTCTCTCCATTTTGAAACATCCGTTAGTTTTAAGTCCCCTAAATGCATCAAGTCACATCATTAGAGGAAATTCAGATACTTTTATTATTGCTGCTTTAATTATTCGCAAAAGGGAGGTTGTTATTTTTGCTGATTTTAATTGTTTCATTAAGTTCTGTTCAAAGATTTGTTGTCACTATGTCTGTTCACTTTTTTCTAAGCTAAGAGGTCGCGTCGCCATTGAAATGCTTTTTAAAATGTACAAAAATAAGTGGACGCCCTGTTCACGCCGGCGTGACGCTCGCCACTGATTCAGACTCTTCAGTCCGTTGCTGCTTCAAACAGTTCAGTTCAGTAACGGGAGGCTCAACAGGGATTTCCAAATTTCAATCATCATCATCATCATCATACCTCTTCAATCATGTCAGTCAGAGCCTTGTTGCAGTTCTCAAATCTGGTCTTCCACAGATTTGACTCTTTCTCCATTTTCTTCATCTTGTCTGACATCTATAAAAGGTTTAAAAATGACACATTTGAAAAAAAACCCTTTTTAACATTTAAAAAGTCAGATAAAGGTGAACTGTAGGAACCAGAGACCTGGACAGGCATCCAAGAGTTCCAAACACTACAGAATCCCTTCTTTCTTTTTTAAAACAGAGGACTGGTGGATAAAACAATACTGAGTAATAAAAGTGTTATAAACTCAAGACACTTTCATCTTTCATCAAAATCATTAAACACTTAAAGACGTCTTACAGGTGGAGTCCTCAACAATACACAGTAAAGACGAACTGGACGTCCTGTCCACCACCTACATTATCCATCTCCTTTTTGAAGCGGACGTAGATTTCGTTGCTTTTGGCCAGCGTCGCCTGAAACTCGTCAAACTTCTGAGCATAGAGGGCCAGCTGTGGACAGACGCAGAGACAGGCGCGTCAGACTGAACCACAGACAGACGGGCAGACAGCATATCGTTCAAATCAAACGTTGAACTCTCGCACGATTATCAACCTTGATTTCCCCTTGAGCCCTGGGTATCTGGCTCGGTACCATGCTTGGGATTGACATGCCCATGGATATTTGGTATGAGTTTAATGGCCTCATGACGCAGAGTTGCCCCCGTCGACGGGGTCAATAGAGCAGAAGTACAACAAGTAAAAGTACTCATTGTGCAGAATGAGTTCAGAATGATGTCCATTCTAATTATTGATGCTTTAATGTTGCAGCTGGTTACTGTACAGTATGTGCTGCTGGACAACTTGTGAATTTCACCAAGGGATCAACAAAGTCTTAGCTATATCTATAATAATACCTTGCAATTTAATTTGTCAGATAAACGTAGTGGAGTAAAAAGTGCAATCTTTCCATCTCAGATGTAGTGAAGTAGAAGTATAAAGTACCTCACAACTGAACAGTACAGTAGTTGAGTAAATGTACTTTTTGTGGTCGTGTTAGCTGAATTAGTGGTTAATGGTTTACTAAGTATATTTTGTTGAATGCAGGACTTTTACTTGTAACAGAGTATGTGGTACTACTGCTGTTACTTAAAGTTGTACTCCCTCCTACCAATGTTCTTGGGGCCTGAATTATTTTTGAGAAATCAAAAGATGCAATATTCTCCTTTTTTAAATGGACTTGTACAGAGTATTAATGTACGAAATCACACATCTGTCAAAGAGACCCAGTACAGGCACACAGCTGTTTAAAGAACCTAACCCTGAGTTTTGGGAACACAAGGTATGACTATATAATGAGTGGGCGTCTAAGTGATGAATCATTAATCATCAGTCAGTCAGTAATTATGAGCCAGTCACTCTGCTGGAGGCCATTAATCCTTCACAACCTTCACACTGTCGGGACACAGCCGTTGTCACAGAAACCTGATAAATGAACATTTACAGAAAGAAAAAAGAGGGAAAGGTTGCTGCTGGATCATCTGGAAGTGGACATTCAGTCCTGAATCAAGACTGGATTCCAGTCCAAGTCAAGTCACAGGCCCTTATAAGCAAAGTGCAGGTCCAGATGCAGGTCATTCAGATTTCTGAACTTTGCTTCTAACTTGAGTCCAGAGTCTTCAGGTCTGGAACAAACCCTAAGACCTGAGACTCTGTGCTTCCTGTTCTTCTTATCGGCGACGACCATCATGTCAATTAAAAATATTTAGGTTCTCGCTAAACATGAATTTGAGATTTCGGAGCTGAGTTTCTGTCTTGTGAGCATTTGGATGTGTGAACTATTTTTGGTTGGATTTAGAAACTAACGCTCTAGTTTTGGTAAAGAGGGTCTGTTTTGTTGCCTGGTTCTTCAGTGGTCCACTGAAAACCTGCTGTCGGACTTTTCAGATCTAAATTCTTAATTCTTAATGCTTTCAGCACAAACAAAATTCCCACTCACCTCCATTACATTGAGATGGATGCAGAAATAGACAGATAGGAGCCAGAATAAATATTTGGACAAATTGTACTTTTTCATGCTTTGACAACGTTGTTTTTGAAGCTTTCGTGCCAATAAAGGCTACAGTCATCTGTAATTTAACCTTTGTAATCTTTAAAGATGGGGATGTAAAGAGGAAACGTGAGTTTTTTAAAAGTCAGACATATCTTTGCTGTCACTAAACTATCCATCGGTATTGATCAATAACCCTATCAGCCCCTGCAGATTGAATGTGGTGGGTTTTATGTTTTACACTCTTACTGTGATTGTCGTCCCTTCAAAGCTGGAGACAGTTTGTAAATGAACACGCAGCAGTGTTTATATAGCAAGCAACATATCCATGTTGGGTTTTAAAAGGTATATATATATAGCTATATAGATTGATTGATTGACAGTTCCAGTAGTTCCCCAACTGTATGTTCTACCTGCAGCCAGGTGTGTGTTCTACCTGCAGCCAGGTGTGTGTGTGTTCTACCTGCAGCCAGGTGTGTGTTCTACCTGCAGCCAGGTGTGTGTTCTACCTGCAGCCAGGTGTGTGTGCTACCTGCAGCCAGGTGTGTGTGTGTTCTACCTGCAGCCAGGTGTGTGTTCTACCTGCAGCCAGGTGTGTGTTCTACCTGCAGCCAGGTGTGTGT
>JAVQJF010098109.1:0-40721 GCA_036023855.1 Gadopsis marmoratus | reverse complement strand
GCCTGAGCGCTAAATGGAAAGGTCATTATCTTTTAGGTTAGAGGATGCAGTTTGACACTTACCGTTCGTGTAAGGGTTGGCCACTTTTTTGTTTGTCATCACTCGTGCTGTTGCATTGTCCATTCATTATGTGGTATGAGACAACAAGTGCACCATCATAATAAATGATGGTGCAATTGTAACAAACATCCCCCCTTTTCATTGCACCTGCTACTCAGAATGTTTTATGTAAATTTCTAGAAGGCTGATTGATATGTATCTGCTCGTGCAAGACAAAAGCAATAATTGGGTTTGTCTTTTTGAGATATTTTAGTTTAAGTATACAGTTGCTTTTTTTGGTTGGGGGTTGGGGACTGAACAAACATGATAGGAAACCTTCGGCAGGGAAGTCTAGAATCTATAAACACACGGCACTATTATCAAATGTCAAACACTCTATGAAATTCAAATAATCTCAGTGCAAACCATGGAGCTGTTCCTGTATGTAAAGCAGATGGAAACAAGAGCGAAAGACAGCCTGCATATCCAGGAATCACAGGGGATTTTAAAATGTTTCATGCATTTCGGTTCATTCTCACTGTGTAAACAGCAGAATTCTTGTGGCTCGATCTATTGTTCACTTACTCGCATGGAGGTGAGAAATTACTGTAGAGGCCAAAACTGCAGTGTGTTGTTTTTCCTCTTTTAAGTTTTTGCTATTGCTTTTGGAATAAAGGGACTAGAATACATGTAATGTAAATGAATAACGGAAAGGATGGATAGTAGAAAAAAACTTTACGAATATTTGATACGCTGAAGGTTTGACCTGCACAGGAAACTGGATTAAGGATAACTAATTGTTTGTAACATCAAAAAAGACTAATAACAAGCAATTACAATACAATTGTGGGCCAAATAACATCGATGTCAACCTGCATTGCAGCTATATATAGCCTGTGGATAACATAAATCCCTGTATGGACTTGGCCTCAGCTGGTCAAACACACTGTGTTCATTACTGTATGGGATGCTGTGGGAGATAAACCTCTCACCATGATGCGAATGCTGTGTTTGTGTAGCTCTGCTTGTGTGAGTGTTGGGGTTTGGTCCCAGGGGGAGATGCCGATGTATTATTCAGATGTGTCTAACTCTGTGGTTGTAAGACGGTGTGGGGCTACACTGAAGGTCAGAGGCCCAGCAATGTTATCGTTCTCTGAGCTGTCAGCACGACTTCACGCGCCTGTCCTCCTCCCAAATCTCCACCGGCAGGGGTCAGTGACCTTTTCCTGCTTTACATGGAAGAGGAGGGCAATCGCTCTATCACTTCCTCCCGAGGCCTCGTTAGCTGGTGTCAATCTGAAGATTTTTAAAGATTTCATTTTGAAATGTTGTTTGCTCTTTTTTCAGGTTTTTTTTTACCGTAAATATGAAGCTGGTAGGAAAAGTTTGTTACCTTCGTACATTTAACTCTCGGAATGAATGCAAATAAGCGTATTTCAGAAAATGTTGAGTTTGTCCTTTTAATTTAGGAGTTTTACATGATAATTCTCAACAATTTAAAACAACAACATGCATCCTCATAAATGATGCCATTTTGAAAATCAAGGTATTTCTGTGAGCCAAAAGGAAATTAAAAACATGTTTTCTAAACACATTTAATACAAATAATCCCACAACAAGGTCTATTCTGTAGCTGTTCTGGAGCTTTCATTCATATGACACAATCTTCCGCAGCAGATGGAGTTGCCTGGGTTGCTGAGGAAGTTTGTGTGACAGCTGCTGAATGGTGAGATTGTTTTGTCCACTGCTCTTTTCAAGGTCACGAATGAACTTTCAGTCACACCATTCAATCCACTCTGACTGTTTTTGCCCTGAAAAAATTTTGTAATAATCTCCTGTAACCATGAGTGCAATGTGCTCGGTTTGTTTTCGCTTGAAAGTGAATTGATTTTGTTTCATAAAAGTTCCCTAAAATTATATTAAATTTACTTTGAAGTAAACAGTTTTAATTTTATGCCTCTACAAGTCTTTCTTGATATGAGTTTGTGCAGGAAACAATTAATTTGGTTTGTATTATCATGATTCCCTTTGAACCTGCTTGTCTCAGCAGTGCTATAACAGAAAAGAGCAGCAGCAGCAGCTCAAGCTTTGCCAGCAGCCAAACAGGGCAGCAGGGCAGCATGGACCGTGACTGTCAGCAGCGTATTCCCAGAGGTCTGCGAGGGCTGAACCACCGGGACACCACAGGAGGGATGTAATCACCACCATTACGCTCCAGGTGCTGCTGAAATAAAAGATGGAAACAAGCCTCCGGTGGTGTTGCCATGGATCAGAATCCAATTAAACACTGTTTAGCTTGACACAAACTGCCAGTCGTAGCCTGTTGACTCATGAAATTAATGTATTGTCGTGGCACAAAGAAACTGTTGCAACAGAGAGTGCAGCACGACCCGAGGCAGGACCCATTCAAATCGCCGCAGCTTCATTCTGGTGTTCGATGTAAATTTAATTGGGCAATTGAAGTGTCAGAGAGACAATGCAATGGTTGCATCTGTAATTCCACAATCTTTGCATTTCTGAAGGTCATTTGTTTGCTTACGCTTACACACAAACACACATCAAGTCACTACCTCCAAATGCAGTGCCACATTTATCCCAGAGGCAATTTATGCATACATAAAAGCTAGTGGAGGTTAAGGGTTGCTACATTCCTTGGGAACCTTGTAATGGATATTTGGAAATACCCTGAGGGGGTAACAAATGAGAGGTGTAAAGTTAAATGTCCTGTGAAATCATCAGGAGATCTGAAACAAGCTGCCTTTACAGCCTCTGGGAGGTTTCCACAGACGATTATCTTGGGCACTCCCAGCCCTCAGCTCAGTGTGACTACAGGTCAGCGTTGCAGGTCTGCTCACTTACAGATGTTGCTGGTAAGTCAGAGGTAGGGATGACAGAACCGTCCCCTGGGTCACTGTGAAGACATGGGCTTGCCAGCTTGGCGCACCTCCACAAAGCGGTGTTAGTGGAACGCTCTTGCCTGCTCGCTCCAAGCAGGTGCTCAGTTCCAGTGGCTTAATGTGGGACGCCAGAGTGCAGGCAGTCCGTCAAAACCACTTTGGATCAAATTAATGCAACCAGGTGTGCCCCTGCAGTTGGGGCTCAGGTGACACCTGCTACTTCCCTTTAATTAGAGCTCAAACAGCTGTTTCAGGATAGACAGAGAGGGAGAGGGTCCCCAGGTTATTCTGCTGCCTCACCACTTAATACTGGTCACAGTTGATTATTGCTGCAAGTTTTGGGTAATGCTGATACATAAATCAATACCTGGCAGCGGAGAAATATAGGTTTCACCCTTTAGGAGTGCATAAAAAAGTAATAATGACATTGAACGTGTATGCCCGCTTGAATAATCCCCCTGTTTTTAACTCCCCCCGAGTGCGGCTATAAGAAAAGTATGGCACTTCTGGCCAAAAAGACTCACTTCTGACAAATATGACTCACTTGCTAAAGCAAGGTGAAGATAAAAGTGGAGGCAGTCTTCACCTTGTTATTCTAGTACTGTGAACAATCTTCAGGGGGCTGCAAGCTCTGAGGGCAGTTTAGGTAGCTTTCATCTTTCTTGGATGCAGTAATAAGCATAGTGCAGATGAAGAGAGAAGGCATCCATCTTGAAATATGATTCCCCTTTGGTTCTTTAACAAGGCTAAAAAGAGGTGGGTGGTCAGCTCCAGGGGCTTTGCAGGAAATTCTAAGCTTCTGACAGGGTGTGTGTGTGTGTGTGTAGAGCTCATGCATGCGAATGAACAAAGTGATATTACTCCAAATGTTCTGGAGGCCCCTGAAGCTGGGGATCCTGTGAATCATTACTAAAACTGCATGCCCCCCCACCGACAGTTTGTAAATCTGCAAGCCACAAGGTGGAGAGTCTGTATCATAAACCTGTAGAGACAGAATATTTCTAAATCTGTCTCACAACTCTACAGAGCGTTCTTGACGTGCCACACCTCTGAGGTACAGGGAAGAAATAATTTATGACACCGGTTTGATGATTAACCTCTCTTCATACATATGCAAATATACAGCATATGCATTTTTAATAATATGGTAACAGTGTACACTAATCCAGGGGTTTGAATTTACATGTGGAATTGGCAAAGAAATGTCTTTAAAATACTTTCCTTTGACAAATACAAAACCTGAACGCACATCCTCTCTCAGCTCTGTACCGAAACAGTTCAAAGGTCAGTCTAGCATAAGAAGTTCATTTACCAGCAGAGAGCAGTATTGTGGCAGCAATGTCCTCCCCCATCATGGCTTAATGATTTAGTATGCAAAGAGGAAAAAGAGATAGTCGCGTATCTCATGCTTTCTTTGTTGACAGTGTTTTGACTCCAAAGGCTTTTCATCAGGTCAGATAAATGAATGGCATCCCCAACATTACAGAGAGAGAGAGACTGTAAAACAGAGATTAAGACTTCAAAACCCTGTCAAGAGACAGAAACTTATTATTAGCTATGTATACTACAGACTCAAAAACTGTACTGTTTGCTATACCTTCCAATATAAAGAATAATGATTACTTATAATACTTATGTAAATAAATAGGTGTGTCTATGATTTTTTGACAATAAGTTGAATGCATCCAATCCTTCTAAACAAAATGTATCTACAACATATGACTCTTTTTCCTGTTTTCATATTTGTTGAAATTTAAGTTGGAAGATTAAAAAAAAGGGATTTTATTAATAACCTTTTTTTTGTACCTATTACAGGTACAAACAAGGATTTTTTTTGTATCGTGCAGGCTCACAAAGGTGACAAAAGACCAGAAAGACATCTAGAATTGAAAATAAGAACGCACAAAACCACATAACAGTGTTTACACCTGACTCAAGAATGCCTTTTGGCTGTTTGTGAACAAATAAAAACTGTGGGTGTCTGACCTTGGCACATGTTATCAGCTTCAAACTGGGCCAGCAGTCACCTCTACTTGTGAAAAGAAGTCTATTCTTCATTTGCACGCAAGTTGAAATGTACTGCACCAGGTGAATGCATCCGCAGAGTTGTTTGTCAGTATATGGGGGGTAAATGTTTGCACTTGTTTGAGGTGGAAGGAAGAAGATGGTTAATTTTCGTGGCACCTGTGACCTGCCACTGTTTCTACCACAAACAACTGCCTCGGTAAATATGGAGTGAGAGAGGAAGATGTATCAGGGCAGAGTCTTGTGTTTTTGTCCCAGCAAGTCTTGGGCAGACACAGTATGCAGAGCGCTGCCAAACTTTTGTCACACGGTATTGATTTAGGAAACCTGAGGAGCCGATTGGTGATTTTGACGCTGTAGCTTCCTTTTCATTGGCTCTGTGTTCGGTTCTGCATGTGTGACAGAGATGCTCCATACGGGGGGGGGGGGGAGTTGCCATATTTTCCATTGCTTTTAATAATAATTATTATCATTCTAAACCCCCTTCAAAATGCACAAATATACATTTCTATACTTTCTTTGCATTATACCGTGTATGCTTTGTGGGAGCTGCCACAGAACATGAATAAAGCAGAACAAAGTAATTCAGTCCTTCAGCCACCCGCCCCTGCGAGGAACAAATACACAGACACATACCTGAACATGCCCAAGGGCTCTTTTCACATCCAGCTGTCAAATGGGTGCTGCTACATCATCCAGGTTCTGTGTTCACATTCTGACACTTTGACCTCTCTGAAGAAATCTTTAATGTGTCTGAATGAGTTGGATGTTTTGGTTTTTGTGTGGGTATTTGCAGGGGTGAATTTTCAAATTGCAAAAAAGATATGTCACTTTTCTCTCACACAGGTTTATACGGTGTGTGGGTTTGAGTGTGTATATGTCACCCTTCAGAATGTGTTTATCGTCTTATTGAGGGAAAATGCAACGGGCACAGACACATTGTGGCCAGTTGTTGCCAGTCTTTCCTGCACTTAATTCTTCCACCCAACACAGCAGACGTTTACAAATTTCCTATTACAAATGTTTCCTCCTCATCAAATACAAATTGTGATCTATTCCCAAGTCCTGCTACCTAAAAAAACCCAAAACAACAACTGGTAACCTTGGAAACTGCAGTCTTGTTTGAAATGGCTGTAGCAGTGTTTCTTCAAAATCTCAGATTATTCAACCATTCAACAAAGTAAATCAACTTTGCATGTGCTCTTGCCTCATCGGATTTGTGAGGACACCCTGCTAGCTTTCTGAAAAAGAGAGAGGAGAACATTCAACCCTTGACAAAGATTAATACTCTACATCCTATGTATTCTCTGAAACATCTGTTAAAAGAGGTATCAATAAACGGCGAAAAACAATACCGAGGACACACAGCTGAACTGGCTGAAGGACTGCTGTCCTCCATAAGCTTCTTATATTTCCTTTGAAATCAAAACCCAACCCAATTCATTAGTTCCCTCTGTCTAGTGCAGAGAAGATTTGCCTTGAGGGGGATTTGTCCTGCCTTGCCCGTGAACCTCACGGCTTGTTTCATGTTAAATTGATTATATTTTTGACATTGACAATTGAAATACCCATCTGAGAAGTTATTACATAAGTTATACTTATTCAACAGAATTTTAATGGCACTGGTTTAAAAAAAAGTAATTGGTCAGGATATCATTTTCATCTGCAAAAGTGTCATTTTGATCAACATAATTCACAATGCACTTTCGTTTGCAGCAAAGTAAAGAGGATTTAGCAGTCCTGCAGTAATCAATAACAGCCTTTGTGGACTTTATCCGGAAAAACAGCTAAAATGTGAGTGGGAAGATCCTTTGATTCTCTGTCTGGCCACAGAAAACATTTCCAGTTGCCATATTTTCCACTGTTTAAACACTGAGATGAATCCTTTACTTGTAGGATGTGGAAGATTTGGCAGTTCACTGACTCCAGGCAAACTTGGCAAGCCTCACTAGTTTATATTTTAGCTTGGATAGACTGCAGTCTATCTGGTATAACAAACTCAAGCCTCTACCCTGATATGCATCTCTAATCTCGATGCTAATGCTAAGTAAAACATACAAATGTTGTGATTCATTATGGTTATATTGTGTCAGAGCGCAGCCTGTGTGAAACCATGAAAATAATTCAAGCTGTTCACCTCAAGTCATTTTTCACTGCAGTCGGTGACGCTTCTTCCAGAACAGAGAATGAAGAAAAAAACGCATTTTGTAAAATACATCATGACTTCATGACCACACTTCATTTCTCCGAGAATTTATTGTGTCCAAGTTCCAGGTCTGACAAGAGGAAGATGAAACATGCCATCTCTGAGTTTTGCCAGCTTTAAAGGTCATTTTGTAATTATTCAGACATGCTACATTAACATGTGTAGTCGTTGTAATAATCATCATTATCTCCATCATCACAGTGAATTAAATGTAACTCTATAATCAGAGCAATGCAAATGCTACAAACACCATCAATGAATGATTAAATGACACCTTAACATTATATGTCACAAACAATATCAATCATACATAAAAGGATATATAAACACGCGTCTAACTAACTAAATACATGCACACTTGTATGTGCACACATACAGTACATACATACTGCACGTGTACTTTCACACTTGCTCCATGTATACATAAATATACTTCCTGCAAAATAAACACATATCCCCCAATATAGAGAATAAGTTGAAAAGAAAAATGAATAATACATGCAGATACCATGTATAATTTTATCGCCAAGTTACTACAAACAATCGCCCTTAAATCACCACTATGCATAAACATATTTTATTTGAATTCCCCTGAGACACTCTCACAAAATTAAATTCGGGTACCCTCCAGCTCTGCTTGATTTTATCTGGAAGTGATGAGTTCAATTCTGGGAAAAATATAAATAGTAGACGCTGCAGCTGAGAAAAAGAAAGAATGATGCAGATCTTGCATCAGGGGCATCAGATCAGAAAATGCTCCTGGAGGCCAAGGCCAAAAGACACATTTCGTGGTTTCATTTGGAGGACTTGTTGTCTGGTGAATATCTAAGATGGCGTATCTGGCATTGGCTCAAAATAAACAACAAAGGTTCATTGCAATGAAGGAACATGCCACCTGGTGTCAACCTCATGCTTATTAATGTGTTTTTAATCGCTGTTTACCCCTCGTTCCTACGTCCTGCTCACCATCCTGTACATGCCACATCCACACCTAACATGAACATTTTGCCAGAAAAACGCAAACATCTGATATTATTTACACCGCAACATGGTGCGCCAACTCAGTCGTCAGATCTGATCAGAGGTATTTCAGCCTCTCCTTCAATTTATAAGCTTTCCATTGTTGCCACACGTTTCGTTTTTTTCCCGCAGTACAATACACAGGGCCATGATTACCTCTCTACCTGTGCGATGGAGACATTTCCTCCATGACTGGGGGTCCCTTCATGCTTTCATTACAATCCAACCATACATCTTCCCTGTGTCTTGATGGTGATGGGAGTGCAGCAACCATCTGGGGAAGCATACAGACATACAACACTGTATCATTTGTGGCAACCCATCAACACCAGCCTCACCTTTTTAATTCTGATTTAGAGGGAGAAGCGAGTGCTTGGGCGGAGGTGCTGATGATACAGTACAGTCCCCTTCACACCGTGCCTATGGAACAAAAGAGACCACGGAGACCAACTCTCCTTCAAGAGACACATGAATCATCTCTGACAAGGCTCCCCCCCCCGTGGTGTTGCCGCCATGAATTATCTACCTCTGTAAAGGCCTTGATCAATTAGTCAATCTCTCAACTGCGGCCCTCAATTAACAAGGTGATTCCCAATGCTGCTGGCTCCTAACATGTTGTGCATTACTTGGCGCTGCCAATTAAAGCAGTGCTCCGCCACAGCTCTCAGAGCTGATACGGGTAAGTATACTGAGGGATTCATCTATAACCACTCTGTGTGCCTGTGAAGCTGAAAATGAGGGGGTAGAAAGCATCTCTCTTAGATTGATGTGCTCAGGGATGCTGTTAGAGAATTGATTTTGTTATAAATTCAGAGAAAAGGTGCCAATCACCTCTGTTGACAGCCAAAAACACCCAATCTGAACAGAATCTGAAATGAAAGCAGGGGTAAAAGGAGATGTCTGCGGGTTCAAACAGAATACAGATTGGCAATGGGATGTGTGGGCCCCCAGTGCTCCAGAGCAACATACCACTACCCTAAGTCTACTCCAATAGACCGCTGCATATGTCAAGGGGACTCTGGTGCACGAGGCTTGCTGTAATTGGAGAAATCTGTTCCCGTGGCCTGGAGCTGCTGAGGCTGTTACATGTTTGAAGTCATAACCCTGGCAAGATGTCCTTCCCACCGCTGGTGAGCTGCGCCGCTGCTTCTTCGAGAAGCTCCAACCTCTGCATGCTCTGCCCTACACCTAAAAGCCTTTTGACATTTGCACTTATGGAATGCCAGACTGCTGCCATTATGTTTGAATGCTTTTCCCAATTCCTGTTTCTGTCTGTGAATTAGAAAGATAATTTCAAGAAAGTACAGTATGTGCTACAGAGTTTGAATCCACATGTTTTTAGCTGCCTTTAAATGTCTCGTTTTTAGGATTCTTAAAGGTTAATTTTTGAGCAGTGACTTTGAATTGCTATTGACCATAAATGTATTAGCGATAAATCTTTACAACTTAAAGGAATAGTTTGACATTTTGACCGTCTTTATTGATACCACACTAAAGAGTGTGGTATTTGCTTAATTAGTAAACTGTTAAACTATGTCTTTAAGCAGGCTACTTTGTCTTTTAGCTCTTATATTTTGAGCCAGTTAGTGTCCCTTTTAAGGGGGATTATATGCTGGAATTTGTCTGCAGATTTTGTGACCTTTGGACAAAAAGCTGTTTCCCCCCATTTCCAGACTTTGCGCTAAGCTAACTGGCTGTGGTTCCAGCTACATATTTACAGTACAGACAGAGGGGTATCAATCTACTCATCTAACTCTCTGCAAGATAGTTCCTTTAATCAAATCAAAACACAAAAAGGGAAACAAAACAGAATCCATGCAATCGCCGTCGCTTCTATTTCTTCACACAATTTTCGGTGATTAACAACCTCCAAATAATCTTTTTTTAGACTTGAATAATATTTGGTTGTTAACATATAAATGAGCTTCATTTGCTTCATTTTATTGTACTTTTATGAACCAGAAAATACCCTAATTTCTTTGTAAAATCAACCTGGGTGCTGTTACCATGTCTACAAATCAGTCTCCCATTCACTGGCCATGAAAGAGCTCCATAATTTGCCTCTTGATGACATCATGAAAGCTCTTAAGTGAATCAAATAACAAACAGTATTTTCGGCCATTTTCAGGCTTGCCTCATCTGCGTACAGTTGGTGTTATTTGTTTGATTTTCCCTTCACTCAGCACAGTGGTGACACTGTGGGATATGAAGGGGAAATGTCCAGCAGGTCTCAGGTGATCTCTGTAGAAGTGCTAACCCATGTAATAGAACAACTGTGTACTCTCTCAGCTGCAGAGCATGACACTGGAATGGCCACTTAAATCTTTGCATTAATATTGAAGTTGATAGACTCCCATCAAAGCTGCTGGGCCAGATGCATTACATTTCCTGGCTCATTGAAATAGCTCTTTCCCCCTTCATTCTTTTTCAAATTAGACATGCTTTGAAGGAGCGTCTTCCTCAGAAGAGAGATGAGGGCTGTAGATCTTTTTCAGAGCCGACTGCTGCTAAAACAATCCTGCTTACACTGTGATACGTCTATCTTTACCTTAAATGGTAATGATTCATTGTAATATGTGAATGTAATTTGAGGTAATGGCTAGCTGTGGCTAGAGATATTAATTTCATCTATGTATTACTCTCAGTCACATTTTTTTTTTTTTGCATCAACACGTTTGCTGTTTACATCATCAATTTGTAGTAAGGTGTCATGCTGCGATGCAATAGGAATACTGCTACATCCTCCTATAGTATATTCCTACATCCAGAGCATCCACAATGCTCCATGTGAGGCCATCGCAATCATTTTGTACATGCATCCCCACATGGCCTGAAGTGTACCTGACAGCCTGCATAATTACAGAACTCTTGTGGGTGTTACAGGTCCTGATAAAGGCAGGTCGGGAACATCTTTTTTAAATCAAAACAGAATATTACAGGTGTGATGAAAATAATTAAATGAAATTAACACACTGCTGCTGAGAACCATATGTATAGTTCTGCCCTGAAGTGATCCCACTAGTAAATTAGGACACCACAGAAACGCTGCCTTTCATCCACCTGGTCTCCAGCTTGCCTGCACTAATGTCACATCATCATATACATCAGGAATGAAACCAGTTTGTCAGATCTTGATGACATAATGAAGATGCTTAAGAATCAGAGTGTATTGCAGTGGCATAAAGCACAGATTTTAGGGTTTAGACCAGGGGTGTGCCAGAACCAGCCTACCAAAGGGTGCAATCTGGCCCACTGCATAATTTAGCAAAGTGTGAAAAATTCCAATTTTTCAATAAAATGCACTACTATTCCTACTGCGCTAATAAGAGCAGCAGGCACAAAGCCATTCTGGCAGAATTTATAAAAATTTCACCCACGTGCTAATGGCAGGCCTATGCAGGGCTAGGCATAGGCTACTGTTCATGCAGGAGCTGCCGGTGGAAAAGGAGAAACGTGAACACAGAGTGTCGGGTGTCAAAGAAAACGTTTTGTGCCTTTGTAGATCCACTGTGATTTGCAAATTGCAATGGCAGCAGATTTACTGAATGTTGAAAAACTGAGATATATTGTTTAAATAGCAAAGGCTGTTCATCATCTGTTTTGTAAATTGATGGTTAATTAATTAATTACATAAAGAAAGGGAACATTTTTGAGGTGTTGACAATTGGTGGACTTCTGTAGGTGCAAACACTCCCTCCCCCCATACCAGTTAACATCCAGGGAATGGACACTGAGAGATCATACACTTACCTGGGTGTTCATCTGAACAATAAACGGGACTGGTCTGACAATACAAATGTAGTCTGCAAGAAAGGCCAGAGGAGACTCTATCTACTGCGCTAACTCAGGTCTCCTGGAGTGCAGGGGACACTGCTGAGAACATTTTTCGGTGGTGGTCTGCTGGGGCAACAGTATCTCGACTGCTGACAGGAAGAGACTGGCTAAGAAGGCCAACTCTGTGCTGGGATGCCCCCTTGACCCAGTAGAGGTGGTGGGAGAAAGGAGAATGATGCCTAAACTACCTTCCCTGATTGACAACACGTCACATCCCATGCAGGACACTCTGACAGCACTGGGCAGCTCCTTCAAAAACAGGCTGCTTCACCCGCGGTGTGTGAAGGAGAGATACTGCAGGTCTTTCCTTCCTGCTGCTGTCAGACTTTATAATCAACATTGCTCCCAGTAGACCACACACACACACAGACACACACACCAAAATGACAATTTCACTTGTGCAATATAAATATACACCAAACTGTGCAATATCAATATTCCTATGTGCAATAATGTCAATTTTAAATCTGTTTACTTATTTATTTATTATCTCTTTTTCTCACTGATGTTTGTTGCTTTTGCGTGATCCCCTTGCTGCAGTATCACTCTAAACTTCCCCGCTATGGGATTAATAAAGGATTTTCTTATCTTCTTATTTGACAGTGATGTGATGATGTGGAGGAGGTCACTTGAAGTGAACTTACAAAGAACGCCCCTCGGCTTTATGAAGCTTTGTTTTGGTTTTCAGGCCTGCAACTTTACTGTTTTGGTTCACTCGTACCACTCTCATAGCATCCTTTTCAGCGAGAAAGCTCCCAAATCGCTCTGTACACTACCTGCTCAGCAACAAACGGCAGACAGAGTTGGCGACTAGCTGGTGAACAAAGTGGAGCATGTAGCTAAAGAGCCAGATATTTCCAACCAGGAATTGGTAGAAATCAATAGAGTTAAAAGAGTGAATATTGGATACACGACTCCAAATGAATGATAATGCTGCTCCATAACTGCTGGAGGTGTGAATAAACAACAGTTTACTAACAAGTGCGTCATATTATCTCAAAGCTGATGATGTGTCAATGTTGTGTTCACAACTTGTTTCCGCAGCTCCCAAGTGACAAAAAAAAAAAAAAAAAAAAAAAAATATATATATATATGTATATATGTATATGTATATTTGCAGATTTAAGGGATAAATTAAATTTACAACAACTGAGCAGCTTCAGGTGTTGCCCACTAAGTAGGGCACAAACACACAGAAGAGGACAACACCGTTTCTCACAGAGAGGAGAAACAAACAAACACACAGCGGGAGAGAGGGAGAGAAGGGGAGAGAAGGGGAGAGGCTGAATCGGCGATGAAGATCCAGATCAGCGATTTGATGAGGCACCGACAGCCAGGAGAGACAGAGCGAGAGGTCCCAGGACAGCTGATGGTCCTGCACAGATAGGCCCGAGTGCAAGAGAGGAGAAGGGGGAGAGGCTGGGGAGGGAGAGAGAGGGAAATTAATATCTTCTGCCTGCTGTGTTGCCATGATAGAGAACACAAGTTAAACCATTGGCTAGTTTCATCCATATGCACTCGATACACACGTAAGATATTGAACATAATTTCCTTAGAATAAACTGCTTTTGAAGAGTTGTCATTTTCTCCCATTTATGTATACAGCATATTATCTCCGGCTGTGTAAGACAACAGCATTTATTACACAATGGAACATCAACATCCAGGTAATTTTTTAGTCTATTGCTGATAATAACACTGTTCCAGAGCCATGCTGTTCATAAATGTTCATAACAACAATCAAAGCTAATCAGTAAGTTTAACCCAAACCAACACTGGTATAAATATGATGACATTTTAGTGTGCAGTTATACTTCAAACTATTGATCCGCAGGTTTTCATATAAGTACAGTAAATACCTATTTTGCTGTTCTTCCACTTAAGTCTATTTATTTAAACAGTTTTTGATGCAATGTTTTGCTTTTGACACATCTTTCACATGCTACATATGCTGTTTAATGACTCCTAACCCCCTAGGGTCTATTTAACCTGTTTATATAAATAGACTAAGTGGAGTCTCACAAATAGTATATTTATATACAGATCCCCCCCAACTACTGCATTAGGATGTAATGTGGTCTGGAATTCAATGTGAATGCTAATTAAAACCAAAAACACCTTTTCACTTTACTATGACATTTAAAATGTTAGTGCCATAATCAGATAAACCTTTAGCACACTGATAGCATATTTTTAAAGAATTTTTCAGATTGTTATTTTTAGAATACATTCATATGATGAACTGACTCATGAAGAAAAGCCTCATTAATCAATTTTATCAATGGGCATAAGCACACTAGTACGTGGGTGGCCACCTAATGGTAACAACTACGTAGCACAAAAAGAACATCCAGACTATAAATGGGAATTGGCTTCCCCGATTTTATGTATTTATATTTATATTAACTGCTTCCATGTTCTGTTTGTTTTATTTGCTTTTTTCTCACCTATAACTCACCTTGCATCTCAGCTGTCAGAGGAAGGGGAATCTCTCAGTTGTTACTCCTGAGGTTTCTTCTGTTTTCTTCAGTGGTTATCTTTTTTACTGACTTAGAGTGCTTGGACTGGGTCGGGAACAGTTGCCATTGTGAGTCTGTAAAGCCCATTGAGACATTTTATGTGATATTGGGCTGTACAAATAAACTTGACTTGACTGGTCTTCACAAGGCTTTTCCTCTGGGTGCTTCAAGTTTCCTCCGGCAGTCTAAAGACGTGCAGGTCAGGTCGACTGCAGCCTCTGACTTTTCCCACATGTGTGAATATGAGTGTGAAAGTGTGTTAGCTTGTAGCAGACTGCTGACCTGTCCTTTGTGTTTTCCCTGCCTTATGCATGCAGACCCATTTTGAGCCTGAGTAGAGAGAAAAGCAGGTGTAGACAATGGATGGATGGATGGATGAATGGATGAATGGGGCGTGTGACACTAATCACTGGTGTCCTCCCATTGTTCTGATCCTGGAGAGATTGAAATCAGCCACGTTTCTAGTAACAGATGGTCAGACATAATGAATGAAGAATCTGTGAGCTGGAAAGCAAACAGATTGATTTGGTGTACAATGAAATCCAACTCACCAACTCACTGGTTTGGTTTGTCAGACAGGCCTTCACGGGCATTATAGTTTTGACTAACATACCTCGGTGTTGTTTTGTCTGCACATAATTTACACAGGAGATTTGTCAGGCTACACCACAGCAGCCAGCCTGAACACAGAGCACCACTTTTGTTTTGTTTTGTTTTAAACACAAGTCAAGCTCATTTACTGCATTCTATCCTGCACAATTTCAAAATCAGGTTGTTTACTGTCAGTTCATACACAATCCTGTCTCCTAGTTGTATTATATGCCACTGATTGGCAATAGAAAATATGTTTTAAAGGAAATGTATTACCGACCAGAGTATGTTTTGCATTAACATAATGAGGAAATGCTGTTAATTAGCATCACTGACAAGTTGCAAAAATGCTGAAACTGAATGTATCAGTAGAATATCCAATCTCGCAATACAATATCTGCTTGTAGTAACTAGCATTATTAAAGGGGCTGTGTGGCCCCTTTCACAAAGTCGTTGTTTATAGTGACACCAGTGGTCGTTAAGATCAGTGCAGTCAGCGTTGTTGTTCGTTCTCGTGGTCGAACACAGTAGGCGCGAGCGAGAATCCTGGGCATCGGCCAAAACAGTGACATGACATACAGTAGACTGAATGTGACCGAGCGATGTCAGCAGAGCTAAATTGCCTGGATGATGACGACGCTAACAGTTAGTGAACTAGACGTTCATTATTGATGTGGTAGCTGAATTGATGTGCTAATGTTTCAACCTAATGGATGAGACTTTTTTCTTGACAACTAACGTTACTGTACTGAATGGCTCTGGCAGTGGGTTTAGACCAGTAACTCTGGTCTCTGGTGTCAAAAACCTGCAGGATGTACGCCCACCATCCCCCCTACTACCTGCCTGTGATTCCAGCGTGGTGCATAAATGTGCAAACGCATTGCCTGTGAACATAATCCAGGCAGCGACTGTGTTTTTCCGACAAAATTTTGTAAAACAGAAATGTAACTTTTAGGAGACAGGGTTGGCATACGTGACTAAACAGTAACAGTTTACAGCTTTGGATACAGAAATAGACCTTTCTGACTAACAAACTGGCTTCATGCGACTCTTTTTGTTTTGTCTGTCCCTCAGTGCAATCCTTGAATTCATTTCAAACATTACACTGTAAAACAATGTAAGTTTAATTTTAACAATGTGGGTTTAATTTAGAAACATAATTTCTTATCGCTTCATTTGCCATTTCTGCAATGGGCAGGGTTATTTTTTGCTATTTATCTTAGATTATGTTATTCATTTCAATTATGTTTCTTCTTGTCATATTAATCACTTTGATTTATTTTCAGTTTTCTTTCAGATTAGATGTTTAAATCCACCCCTTTGTTTGTTAATGACAGCCCTTGTAGACTCCATGATCATTGATGATTTCCACTTGTGTGTGTCATGTATTTACAGAGATGAAACGGAGTGTATCAAAAAGAAGTTGATTTTTTTTCACCGGAAGAAGAATTTTAGGCTTCTATAAACCAGACTTACCCGATTCACTGACTGTGCGCTCTTATATATCTGTCGAAAAGCTCAGAATGTGTGTAAAACATTATGAAGAGCCAGTAAAAGGCAGATAAAACTGTAGCTAGTTAAAGCTAGACTAGAGAAGATGGCCATTGCACAATATACTGTAGGATTAAGGACACTGAAAGTGGATTTATATCTTCAAATATTATCCTTTACATAAAAGTAGCGTGTGAAAGGATGAATCATTGTGCTGCCAGCAGAGGCCTGCCCTGAGCACAGGATCAGTCAGGAGCGCTCTTTCTGATTCCTGAGGTGTAAAGCTACTCTAATAGCCACCATAACTACACCTGCATACTAAGGAGACTCTTTTTTTCGTCCAAATTACTGAGGAATCCAAACATATCGCTCACACAGCTCAAATTTGCAGTGAGTGATAAGCCAGATATGCCACCCAAAACATAACTGATTTATCAGTAATCCATTTAACAGGCCAAACAAGATCCAAGGTGGTAGCGGACTGCATGACCATTTTGCCCTGATAAGAAATGAGTGCTCATTCTCAACCTTTATCCTCCTCAGAAAAATCCAAATATGAGTTGGTCTATTTAAATTTTGCAGGCATTTTAAATAGGAGGTTCTCACATTCATATTTTCATGGTGCTTCCCCTAGTTGTTAATGAAACCTTTATGCATCTTTTGCATGATCATTTCAATATTTTCTTTTATGTATGACGTATCAATATTCAGTTTTAAAAGACTGAATAACAGCATGATAATGTCAGTACAATGGTGGTGGAACTGTAAAATATGAGGGAGTTATATTTTAGTTATAGCTGCTGCCATTGTGTGATTTCAATGAATTTGAAAGTATTTTTGTTTTCTTGTGTTTAATAAGTAGGTCTTTTGTGCCAGATTCCAGTTTCAGATTCCAGTATGGAATCATTAAACTCATTTCATTAATTGTCACCAGACTGAGAATAATATAAAGTTGTTCAAACACAATTTGCAAAAATATATATAAAATATACTGCATATATGTATCATTCCACAGCAGTGTGGTCGTGTATTTAAACATGAAGCCAGTGAAACTGACACTTGGACATTTCAGAAACCAAAGCTCCCATATGTAGTTCCAGCTTTGAAAACAACACAGTTGTGTATTATTTACAGGTCATGAAGCCTGAACACTGAGCATGAATAATAACAACCAACACCATCTGGGGAACTTCAAAGTTTCACATTAGCCAGTAATGAACATTAGTGTTATGAAGAGGGTCACTGAGCAAATCTAACTCACACAGAGTGTTCCTTCATTCGATGCGCCCTTCGAGGAAGCAGCAAATGCTGCAATAAACCAATGAGTGAGTATCCGCTTTATAGCATGTGGATGAAACCACATCCATTCTAACACTGCGGCTGCGGCTCCCTGCCCTGATCTTAAACAGCTGTAACTAGAAATCCAGACAAATATTTAAACGCTTCGCACAACACAGGCATACGTGTCTGTTTGGACCAAAACAAAACCTGACATAGTATGTAGAGACTCATCCTTTGTTTAAATAATTGTTCATGACTTCATGATCGGCTGTAAGTGATGGATGTTGGAGTGACGTCCATGAAGTTCCCTCCCTGCACAAATCAGCTGTAGGCATGGGATACACTTAGCTACTTCTATTCTCTCTTTAATTTTTATTTATAAATATTGTTTGCCTAGAAAATTAAATGCAAATAGAAACAATGTAGGATGGGTGGGGGGCCTTTTACATGTCTGTTCCCAGGGATCCATTGTCTCATGATCTGTCCATGGCTATTGACTATTTGAAGTTACGAATAGCAGCTATTTATGATATTATTACATATTAGAATATTTTAAATGAATAAGTTGTTTATTGGTTTATTACACTGAATAAACAGTGGTAATATGTTGTCTGAACACACTTTTACAAGGCTAAGTGATGGCATTTTTCTGTTTTATGTAGTTTTTGCACACTGACACATGCCGGCTCTGATGGTGTATTGATTCAGATCAAGAAGCTGCACACTTGACAAGGCGAGAAAGAGGAAGACTCCCTGTTTGTTGAATACTGAGCAGCAGCAGAGCAGCATATTTGGACATAATTTATCCTACTGTAGCGTGTTTTTTTTTAGCACTTGTTTGGTATGATAACTCTGACGGAAGACCCGTGTGCAGCAGCAGATGTGTGAAAACAGTCTCCGTGTCGTGAGAGGCGAGCGAGAGCGAGAACAAAACTGCAATGTTTCTAATATGTCGCGTTTGCTTTTCTCTCCTCTTGCTGAGTGCTCTGCAACAGCACATAACAATGCATTATTTATGTGTATGTGATTTTTTTTTCTTTCTGTCTTTCGATGAAGAAAGATGACTTCATGCACAAACACTTGAGGCAGTGCCATGTCTTTTAACACTTCTTCTTCACACGTGCAAATGTTAGAAATGTAATTGAAAGTGCAGCTGTAGATTTAAATATAATGTTGCAAAATGCAGCAGAAATATCTATGAGGCTAAATTACACATTTGCAAAATAGGAAGCGTCTCTATAATGTAAAGTGTATTTCAGGATCCCTTTGCTTCTTTTTGCTTGTCAGAAACCTTTTAGCCCAAACAACTGATCTGCAACTGGGTCTATTAGGAAAATACTGTCAGACAGTAACAACTAATGTGGTGGGAAATCAACATTGAACAACTAGTAAACATACAATATTTATTTTTTAGTATTGACTCAAATATCAAGCGTAAAGTGTGTTCCATAATCTTCTGTAGCAATGTTTCAATAATAAGCACTTTCTCTCAGTTTATAGTGATTGTTGTCTCGAAAACCTGGTGATGTAGGGCGTCAAGATTCACATCATCTGGGCGGAGATGAGCTTCAGCAAAACAAGCTCTCTGCTGTTGAAGATGGGAAGTGTTTTCACTGATTACATCCATCATCCAATCCTTGCTTTGACTGCAACCTGGAGGATGTAACATCCATTGTGATGATTAGTTTGGTGTTAGCCCCATATTTGGTGGCAGTGAGGAAATCAAGGCTGCCGAGCGAGTTCCAGACCTGGATTTGTCTGCAAAATCTGTCTACTGGTGAGAGGTCTCAGGAGAAGATCAAACATGAGGACAAGGGCAAGATAAAGTTGCATTTTGTATTACTTTTTGTGGCTACTTGTGGAAAAGAGACCTTCCAGAGCCCACAGCCCAGCTATCCTGCCAAAGAGGAGTGTATGGTAAAAAAAAAGTAAATGTCTTAAACTGTGCTGCAGTATTTGTATGACGTCGATGCCATCCAGATGGACAGGAAGCAGTAGTTCCACTGACAACTGGTTCAGGAGGAGGTGCTAGCAGCAGTGGAAGAGTTATACACCAATAAGATGTTAGGAATAAAGCAGTAAGGATGGGAGCAGGCGATGGACCATAATATCTCTTGTTCTTAGCAATGATAGGCCAGGCCTCATTGTGTCAAGTTCATGATTCAGTCAGTTTATATTGTCTTCCTCTGCCTCTCCTATTTCTTCTGCTGAGCGACTATTATGCCCTCTGTGCCTCAAAAGAGAAAGACTGTAAGACATCTTAAGCTCTAAGCGCTGGGAGGAGAGAGTCATCACCGGTGTGACAGCCAGGTGCTGAAGGCGAGATACTCCAACCAGCATGGCATGGCTCCACTTTCATCAGAGCAGGGGGAGAAGCCACAGCCGAGAGGGTCAACTGAGCAGTTTAAGACAGACAGTTCAAAATGCAGCAGTGTTTTCAGCTTAAATTCACACCCCTGTGACCATGCTAAGTCCAAACAATGTGCTGTTGTCTAACATATCAGCACAGGTACTCAAAGTGAGCTGACTGTTTCCTGAGAAAACGGGCCAGAGGAGACCTGATGGTGAGAAGATGACAGAGTATCAGGGCTTGACAGCACAGCTAGGAGCGATGCACACAGTATGTGCTCATCAAGGAAGGTCACACAGTTGTCTTTCCACAAACCCTGCTCTCTCCTGGCAGGCTTGGATTAACTGAGCAGGCATGCAGGACACCTCTCCCTGGGGAGGTGGACCACCAAGAGGGGGGGGGGTGCACAGGGCAGTAGCCCAGGGATCTGTAGCAGGATCATTTGTGAAAGTCTTCCGGGGCATCGCAGATGTGCACATGCTGCAGGCAGGGTCTTATGATGGTTTTGGATTAAAAGGAGCCATCCGTAGATTATACATGTTGCTTGGACACATTCCAAGGCTTGATCAATCCTCCTGTTGTCTGGCAGAGAGTGGCTGATTTAAAACGAGCTGATAAGACACCAACCCTCATCACAACATCACTGATTATGTTCTTAACTGGGTGAGAAAACGCTGTACACTGAAAACCAGTTAAAATATCAACAAATCAACAAGCAATTTAGTGTTTGAAACCTTGTAGCACATAACCAAGGATCAATGAAAATGCAGGAAGAAAGACTTCTTATGATATATAGGTTTTTGCAGAATGTTACTGAGTACAATTACTCAAGAACTGCACTTAAGTACATATTTGATGTACTGTACTTAAGTATTTTCATTTCACACTTTATACTTCTACTCCACTATATTTCAGAGGAAAATAATCTACTTTTTACTTCGTACATTTTTTTGACAACTGTAGTTACTACTTACAAATTAAGATTTTGAATACATAATATATGATATGTATGAACCCCGAGTTGCCCCCAGTGGAGGCCAGCATGGAAACTGTGTCCCCATCGGTGTATGAATGTGGTGTGAATGTGCGTCCCCTGTCTGTTTGTCTGCCCTGCGATTGAGTGGCGACCAGTCCAGGGTGTTTCCCTGCCTCTCGCCCAATACTAGCTGGGATTTTTGCTACTTTAACTTACACTTTAAGACACGTTCCTGGATTGTTTATTCATCTTCCACTGTAATAAAAGAAGAACCACTTGGTGCTTTTATCTTTCTTACTGTATACTGTGTATCTTGTGCATATTATATATATTATATATATACACATGGCCACCAGTCCTTATGTGCTGCATTGGTGGACAGGCTAGACATTTAGCAGCAAATGTTCTGTAAACAGGAGAGTCCAACTTGTTTTGAACCACTCAGCTCTACCGCTGCACACTGCCAAAGCTACTGGCAATAAAAGATAAGAATCGTCTCAAACTTCCTTCAGAGCTTAAAGCAAAACAACAGTCCTCAGAGAAGCCTGGAACAATGCCTGCTTATAATTTTTACTGCATTTTGTCCTTGAGAGCAGGATGGATCTGCGCTCTTGGGATTCATAGGAACAATGGCAGATGCTACTGACAGACACTGATTGTTTGACATGAGATCATATTCTCTTTTAGCCCTTTTATACATCAGGTTGAAGGATTCAGGCAAATATCTGCAAAGGCACCCACACAAGAACTCAGTGAGTATTCATACTGTGCACATCAGGAGGTTTTTGGCCTCATTCTCTTCGTACTTTGACTGTGAAATGAGACAATGACTGTGATGTTAGGAGTCCACATTGTCAGCTCTGAGTGCTGGAGGGGATTTTCAACCATATCAAATGAACTGTTAAAGAGCCACAGACCCTTTTGTACTTTTGCCAGAAGTATTTTAACACATTAAGATTTGATCCTGTTATCACTGTCTGTCGGCCTTTTCTTATCAATTGTTGTTGCAAACTGTTGGATAGTACGAATGGAAAATTGCCAGAATAACAACACGGTCACACATCGGATGAATTTCAATGCTTTTACCTCAATACAACACAGTCAAACATTTATAGAGAAGCTAGCAAGCTGTAATTGTTACAAGATAGGATCAGTATTGAAAACAAGTCGGTAAAGTAGCTGAGGAGTCACAGCTCACTTTTGTGGACAAGATTTATGGAAGACATTTAAGTGAAAGATCAGACACTGTGCTATGGAGAGCAATGACATCAAGAGATAAAAGTTCAGCTTTAAAATACATCTATCCACACAATAATCCATCTGGGATGCCAACTGTCAGTTTATTTTTTTGGGGGGGGGACTAATCAGAGAGACAGCAGGTCGAGTGAGGCGAATGACAAAAGGGATTTCTGCACAACAGGAAACAAAACAACTGGTACACTTATTTGTTAGGATGCTCTGTGCTACAACAGGGTTTTATCCTATACCTAATGGTTGTCAAATGTAATATGACCAAATGCTGACAAAACCTAGATGGCTGTTGTCTCTTGTCTTTGGAGAATTACACTGATTGGTTTGATGATGACTTTACTGCAGTTTTTTGTTAAGCATTTTTAACTCATAGACGATATCTCAGATGGCCGTACTTTGAGAATGAAAGATGAATTTTCATGCATCGGCTAAATATTTATTTGTTTCACAGGGCAGAATAACTTGAGTACTTGAATGTTTTTCAAAATTTTAAGCTGCTGTGAGTAGATGTTTATGTCATTATAGGATCTTTAAAATGGTTATCATACGTTATCATTCAAATCATACGTTTCTGTTTGTAGAGAAATTAGACAATCCCATTTTACATGGTGTCTTTATTATATTTCCACTAGGGGAGTCAGAAATTCCTTCTTAATGGGGCTTTTTACAAAACAACTGCAAACACTGAAACACAGCCATGCTAATAGATCTGTGAGGCTGACATCTTAGCTTGCCATGACAGTGCTAACATGCTGATGTATATGTGTATGCAGGTATAATGTGTACCATGTTTACCATCTTAGTTTAGCGTGCCATCCCTAAAGCCATGCTGCTGGCATGGCTAAAACATTCTGAAAGTAGAGCTACAAGAACAACAAAATTATGCAATTCTAGAGTGACAAGCCAATAACACAAAAAAACAACATTATAACTACAAGCCACACATTTTACATTCATTTGTCCAGGGAAGGTTTGCTGAGCACTGGTGCTCTTTTGCTGTGATGCCCTGCTGTTCAGCCCAACAGTCACACCTGGAAGCTGCCCAGCAGTCTCAGTCTTGGCTACTGAGCTACAGGCATAGGTTTCTTGCTCAAGGGTACGTCACTGTTGGGTAATGAGTGAGGCGTAAGTGCCATTCAATCGCTTCCCCAGAAGCCTGTTTCTCAAACCTTTGTACCACAGTAATCTTATGTATCAAGCAAGTATGAACATGCAGGCACCAGCAATAGTTCCTTTAAATTTCACATATATCCACATATCTATATATATGATGTTGAGACTGAATCCAAATCACAAGGTTTGTTTCTGCTGCTCAAATTTCTTCTGTAGCTTTTAGCAGAACAGGAAGCAAGAGTGTCACTTACTGTGCATCAGGTGGGTTGAAGGCTTATGCTGATGTTGATGGGCTCAAAGTGATGGATATGGCAGACAGTTTCATTTTGTTTTACCTGCATTAATGTGAAATGTATGACTGCTGTTCATACACTGACTCAGACTCCAATCCATTAAAGGCAAATCAGGATGCATTAGAACCTTAGATGAAATGTGTGCCCCACTCAGTTTTAAATTGCTGTTTTTTTTTTCTTCATCCTGCCTGCTGTTTTCTACAATAAAAATTCAGGAACATCTCTGACATGTAGCTGTAACCACGAATGTGGAGGTAGATGTGGCCAGTGGCTGTTCAAATGAAGACATAGAGCTAGATGATTATACATATTCATGTGAAAATAAGAGCTAATGTCACTGTTAAGAAAATGAAAAAAGAAATCCAGGCTACATTGTTCCAATCATCAGCGTCTAGAGCTCCAGTTGCAACTGCTTTTAATTTATTTATTCTCTGAGACGTACTGACAGGCATCCAAAATCGCAGTAAAGGCCCTGAATTAATAAAGGGCTATAAGCTTTTACCAGAGTTGTGAGAAGAGAAGGCTGTTTTTATTTTAGCTGGCTTCTCAGTTCTGACAGAACACGTAGAGCCTGAACAGTCCCATGGTGGCTCCAGTGCATTTTACAGTACATATGTACCTGCACTGGGCTTGTTTGTCTACGTGAGACATATGCATTTTTACCATTGTCTCTGTCAGGAAAAGGTTTTGCAGGAGTATATATATATATATTTTCATTTTGTTGTTTTGCTGATATTTTATCAGTATAGTCACTCTGAGTAAAAGTCACCAGAAACACGTCTTCTTTTATTCAACCCTTCTCACAGTGGTTCAACCATTCAAATCCCAAACCCTTGCAATCAAAATCCTACTGAGACCCTGACAAAAATTTGAATTCACAAGGTTTTCACTTTGCGGAGGACAGTTTCTATGTCTCACCCGTGTCATCCCCTCCCATCCTCGTGGCACTATGTCTTCATGCTATCGCAGGGTCGGCTCATGGGTATCTCCACGAGTCAGACTGGCCTGCCAACAATGACAGAAAACTTCAAAAAATCATTTTGATGTTGGGGGAGAATAATGCAAACTTAATTACCCTGAGCTAATACCTTCAGGCAACCGAGCCAGACTCAGCTCAGTGTCTCTGTCTAATTGTGAGGACGGATAAAACCTTTTCTATTTCATTTGAGGGGGGGGGGGTCTGCAGCTCGAGCTGGTTTGAATGGGGTGATAAGGGCGCCCTCGATGGCAGCGGCATGTAGAGCTTTTTCTTTTGTCTCTTCAATGTGAATAATTTCACCGAAATTTGAGCAGACCAAAGAAAATGTTTGTACGGCTAATCCGATCATTTCCAGTAGAGTGTAGAAATTATGGTTCTTTGATGACACTAAAACAAATGTGCAGAGAAGAGAGCGCAGAACATTTGAAGGGAAGCAGCTCACACTTCTTTCTGTTACTATGATGTTAACCTTGGCTGAAATAATTTTGGGTTCTGACCAGTCATTTGATCAAACAACTGGAGTACTTTATTGTTTTCTACTGAGGAAAGATGTGCGTGGATGCTATCAAGAAGCCAGGATATTTACTGGAATCTGTTGTTGATTAGGAGGATGGCGTCACAAAGGCTGCAAATCAGTGACTTTGTTTTGCTTTTCAAAGAGACTAAGGGAAGAGGATTAAAGTCATTTCTAAACCCTCGGGCAAAATCTTAAACAAGGTTCAGGGAGTAATCAGTGTTTTGCCAAGACAGGTTTGGGTCCTTGGAAAAGAGATTTTATCAAGAAGAACGGCATTGTTCATTAAATAATATGTTTCTAATGCTGATGTTTTGATGGCCTTGTTAAAACCTAATTTCTACCTGAGCTGAGCGTAGAGGGAGTATCAACAAACCTACGTTTGGTTGTGTTTAAGAAAAAGTAAAATAAGAGATAATGTGAATTAGCAGTTCAGCTTTCCGTCATTAAGAAATATGGGTAAGAATACAAGTTGAACACTTTTTCACGCTGCTCATGTGAAAAGCTCAAGAATTTGACAGTTTGACATGGAAGCTCAGACAAAAGTGAGCCACAGCAGTCAAATATCAAAGGTATTATACTAAAGAAAGCTGATAGCCTAAAGTCGTCAGCAGCAGCGTTAGAAGTCTCTGCCATAAAATCTGATGCAAGTACAATCATAACATTTCAACTGGTCATACTGTCGTCCATTTTACTTTCAAAGTTTTCACAGCTCTCTATTATCTGCCTGTCAGAGCCCACATGTCCCTCATGCTGCAGTTAAAGACATTCACCTGTATTAAATGTAATCATTTGTCAAAGAATATATTGACTATTAAAAAGAAGACTAAGGGTCGGATTATGCTCGTTCAGAGTCAGTTCAGACGTGTTGCCAATAATGTCATCAATCAAAACTGTTAATAGTTTATCTTTCTCCTTTAAATAGACTGCATGTGAAAATAAGCTGAGGGTGTTTTCTTTCCTCTCACTGGCATGTGACATTTGCAGCTACAGTGAGGTGTGATCAAACCTCTGTCACTGCTACATAAACTGTTCAAAATGGGTTGTTTTCCACACATGGATCGACGACCAGGCTGAATCTATATGGTAGCGGCTGTTCGTTTGGCCTTCCCATCATATCTGTGTTGCTGTGGACCTGCCTGCACGATTGAAGTGGTGCTGGATGGTTGAGAATAACAGAAAATGCTGATATATTATAAACTTGGTCTTTGGAGTGTATTAGGCACTCTTGTCTTTTTTGCCCACTTGAATAGGCCCAGTCAACCCTCCCTCACACTGACCCCTATCCTCTCCTCCTTCACATCACTGCGTCTGTGACAGTCTGCCCTTGTGCGTGTACAGTGTGTGAGCGATGTACATGCGAAGTGTGGTGTTAAAGGCATATATCGACTATTTTTGGAAATAAGCTCAAAGCTCTTATTAAGTTCTTACTTGTTGAGAGTTAGATGAGACTATTGATGCCACTCTCATGCCTGTTCGCTAAATATGAGGGTGCAGCCAGAAGCTGGTTAGCTTAGCTTAGCATACTGAAAACAGGGGGATACATTTAGCTCTGGCTCTGTCCAAAAGGTAACAAAATCCTCCTACCAGCACCTCTAAAGTTCACCAAATAACATGCTGTATCGTTTATTTTACCTGTACAAAAACTGTAAAACAGCTTCAGAGGTAGTGGTGGGCAGTAGGGCTTTTTTTTAAGCTTATCTTAGCTTAAGGGGCGGGAAAGAGAAGGAAAAACTAACTTGACTCTCTTGAAAGGCAAAACAAAAGTCACATTTATCTTCTCCATTTATTGTAATTCTCTTCATACAATCATTCTAAAACTATTATTTAATCTATGCCTAAAATCTTGTTCTAAAACATTTTAAAACTGCTGTATTTTAACTTTATTTGTATTCAACATGATGTATATTCCGGAAGTGAATTTGAAAAATTTAAGCGAAGATAGCATCCCTAGTTGCAATCTAACTGGTCAAGTCTTTAAAACTCCTCAACTGACACACAGCTTTCTCATGGATCAATAGACACATGAAGTGGAGGCGGCGTCGACTAATGTGTCTGTGCATGCAGTCATTTGTGTGTAAATGTGCAGTGGGTTCAGGCTGCAAAATTTGCAAAAACAAAATAAAAAAGGATGGGAAGGCAAAAAAAAAAAATTGCCAAGATTTTAATCATGTTTTTTTTTTTTGTGGAGCATTGCTGGTCACTCCAGTGCAGATGGACACTTGGATTTGAAGCCGGAGTCTGGAGTGGTGGGCCAGTTACGTGGATAGATTAACAGAGAGATGAAAATCATGCAGAATTTGAGAATGTCAGAGACGACTAACTGCTGCTGTTAGTGGTGAAGGAAGCATGAATTATGATATATGACTGTTCAGCCTGAAGTTGCATTGCCAAAAATCAGATATCTGATTTATGATCACATATGAAAGCATCTGATATCGTTATTGGAAATGTCAGGTTTATTGGGATTTGTCCATTTTTTGTGTCACAAAGAAAGAATTATGTAGGCCACTTTGTAACACACGCATAGATTTGTGTATTTGGGATGACAATGTTTGATTACAGACATCAATTAATCGATTGATATACTGAAATGTATTCAACCACTTTGCTTTAATATTCCTCACTCTACTGCAGCAGGAGTTACTGCTGTAAATTCAAACAGTGTTATTACTGCATTAATTTTTACTTGAACTTTAATGTGATGTAACGTGTGTGTGAATGAGTGTAGACTATGTGGTTTTAATCATTCACACATAGAGCATTACAGGCCGCAGCAGGTTAACCCTGTGACCCAGCCCCCCCTTGGTCAGATCCAGGCTAGCTATTTCCCTGTGTTTCCGTTGTGCCCTTAAACAGTTGGAATAATAACTGGAGAAAGATGAAGAGACCAACACACGCAGCTCTCATCTTCACTCGTCTGTATGGAGTGAGGGAGAGGAGTGTGATCCCCCTACTGGAGCCCCGAGACAATACCAACGGTTACACTAATAATTAACCCACACAGACAAGAATCTGTGTTACTTATGTGCGTTCCTCCCTTTACATGACCTATTACCTATTATTAATAGGTTACCTATTATTATTCAACAGTGACCAGCACTAATACACATTATACCTGTCACATTTCCAGTCTCTTTGCTATGCTAAGCTAAGCGGCTCCAGCTTCACATCCAAATAAAAAATTCAGAATCGGCTTTACAGCAAAGTATACAAGGAATTTGCTTTAGTATTTTGGTGCACAACAATAAACATAGTAAGAGAAAATTAAAAAGTATTACAAATGTAAAAGAAATTAAATAGAAAATAGAAAAGTTGACAATAAAAATATGAAAACTATTCTTTAAGTTGTAGCTAATTTTTAATTTCTATATTACGTACATAGAAAGTCTGCCCCTGCTGGTCACAGTTGGGGCTTAAAAGCACCTCACCAATATTTTTGGTGAGATGGTGATGATGCAGAAATATGTTCTTGTCTGTCTGTCTGTTACCTGTTGCCCCCCACCTCCACCACTAACACCTCCAGATTCTGTGCCAGAGCAGACAAATAAAAACAAAGCATGATTCACTGTGGCATTTTGGCAACACTGAATTGGAACAGAGTCTGGAGGGTGGGTTGGGACAAACAGTATTTAAATTTTTCACAATGTACTGTAACACACTGACTGTACTGACACAGTCAGCTTCTAGAGGATAATAAATAGCACACCCCCCTGCAGGAATTTCTATAGATTCAAATTGCTTTTTCAATAACATCCTGAAGGAGTGTTTTCAGAATTTACTGGTGTGTATTGACTGAACAAACTGATCCAAACGAATCCAATAGATGTTATTTAAAGAGCCGCCTCCAACTCTTTAGTCATTTTGTAACAGAGACATTTTGATCTCTACTGCATCTGAAACACACATATGTACAAATCATGAAGGATGCCTAAACATAAATGACATCAATGCAGTGGTATATTACATTCACACCACTGCATCAATACCAATTTGGGATAACTAGATTTAGCGGACTGCTGCTGGCAGCAACGGTGAACATCAAGTAAATGTGCATCCGTATTCATGATCATCGGGCTTGATTAATGACATGCTATAGATTCAATCCTTAGTAATTCAAGGTTGCTGGTAATTATCCTCTAACATCATTTTACACACACTGCAAAAAGAGAAAATTAGTCAATAAGGAAATAAATCTTAAATTAACAGAATCCTATTAACAAGATTCTGTTAATTTACAATTAAGTGAATCCCATTATCAATTCCTCCCATTCACTTTGCTCTGTGTCCAGGGCAGAAAACGATTTCACCTCTTTTGATGGCAAGCCCTTACACTCAGTGTTATTGCACTCAGGAGGACTTGCACAGCACAGGAAAAAAATATATAGTGCAGCCATTAATTTGCCATCTCCAGAAAAGGGCATCAGTGATCTGTGAAATCACTTTGTTCGTTTGAGATGGTTGCACTTTCTGTTCATTTACGTCTGATAATGACATAGATTATGTGAATCTCCCCGTCTGCCTGTCGCTTTTTTGGCATCTACAGCATGTCAGACTGGAACATTCCCATGCCCTCACCGTGTGTCTACTTTTACCCCTGACGAAAGCTTAAACAGTCTCCGCTTTAAAGTAATCAAAAGAACATATTGGAGAACGGGAGCAGAGACACTCCCTCTGTTGAATGAGCCACAGTTTTGTTTGCTGTGATCCATGAAATAATCTGTCAATGGGATAGGAAACGTGAAGCACTCCCATCGATTCTATTTTTTATTGTCAGTGTTCAGTTCTGCTCATGTGGTTTTATTGCACCATGGGAAGTCTCTGGCGCTGCTCTGCCATCTATTGTTTCTCAACTTCTGTACTGTGTGGGAAGCTGTAGATTCCTGTACAGTAACTACTCTCTTACTGCAGGATTCCAGTTTCGCAGTCGCAACCTTTTTGGCAAAACTAGCGGCTCTCCACAGATGCTACCTGGGCTTGAAATTATAATTAGTAAAATGTAATTACACTTTTGCACCATCGAACCCACTAGTGCTCATAAAATGATGCCAGTATACTGTGTGAAACCACCAGAAATGTCGTGCTGTAAACAGTTTTATTAGAATGCATGCGACAACATGCCGTTCAACATGTCCTCATGTTTGGACTCGCACCTTTCCTCAGTCCTCACCTCCATGAAACGAAGGAAGTAGCACAATCAATATTTCTGTGTGTGCTATACTAGGGTGAAATGTGTAACTAGTACTAAAGGTAGTAGAACTCTGTTGGTTTTACTGCCTGCAACTTCCCTCAGGGGTTTGTGGCGACCAAACAGACTCAATACTGGACCCATAATGTTAATGTTGCTCGGCATCTGCTGGATGATTTCAGGCCACTGCTCGCTAACCCGTTAGCTACAAATCAATGCCCTGCATTTTTCCTTAAAAGTGCATTAATCAATATTTTTATTTTCTCTTTTGTTTGTTTAAAAAGTAATAATGTCTGCTGTATTTTTTGTTGCTCCTATTGTTGAACCTGTCTTTTTCTCTGTACTTTTCAGCCCATTGTATTGCAGCTTTTTGCATGAAATATGCTAAATAAATAAGTTTTTATTTTTACTTTTATTATTGCAGTTATTATACAAGGTGTTAAAATGTCCAAAAGCTCAGTTAATAGACCACAACTCGTAAAAATCCCAAATCATCAATCACATAAAGAATTTTACTCAGAATAATGTGTGCAAAACTATTGATTGTAGCCATTTATGGTATAAATTTAGGCTGAACATGAAGCTATGAAAGTCTCAAATATTCTTTTCTAATGTAGCAGCTTTTAGTGAAGGCAGGCGTAACCCCTCAATATTCCTTGGAGAACATTTAGAGCAGTATCCCAATAGATGATGTCTACTTTTAATTAAGTGAAAGATTTGCACTTCCTCCATCAGTTCTTCAGCCTTAATGTCACCAGTAGTTCCACTTCACTGCAAATTGAGGCAAACACTTTTCATCTCATTTCAGCCAATTCAAAAGAAATAAAAAATCATTTAAATCTGTTGATTCCAAACATCAGTGAGCTCCAGAGGGACAGAAAATAGCAAAGCCACAAATAGTCAGAAAGCTTCTTCCAAGCACGGTTGCACTTTCTCAGCATCATATTCGACTCTAAAAGCATATTTTGACTCCTAAGCTCGCTTGTGATTTAGCAGCAGTGTTTCATGTTGAAACTGCAGCACAAAAGGTCACACTTGTAGCACAATGGTTTTCCATCCTGGGCCCTTAGAGTACCACTTTGGTAGATCTTTCCCTCTCCTCCCCCACCACATATTCAACAAGAAAAGTGATGAGAGAGGAATGAAAAGAAGGAGGAGGAGGCGAGGGAAAATGGAGGCCATTTGGGACAGTTTATTTGCTACTCCATCATCAAAAATGGACGTGTGCTATTGACGAAGTCACCCTACCATGACTGAACCAATGTCGTATTCATATTCCACTTTCACTGCCATCGGCAGGATGGCAAGGCCCGATAATTAACACAGGCTATTCAGCAGCTTTAAGATGTCTTAACACACAGGATTTATCTTTTTCCTCAGCCTTCATCTGCTTAACTTTGACAGGCCGAATATCAACAAGAGATCATTTGAATTTTGGAACATTGCAGATTAATCTGAAGATTTTAGTAAAATGAACTCTTTTAATCTTGTAATCTTAATTTAATGTTAAATTCTAATTTCATGTCATCTGAAATTATCGTTAACTCAATCTCAAGCCATAATTAATTATTCTTTTTAAGTAATCTTAATTCAACTTCATCATGCCTAACTACTCTTGACCGTAACATATTAATTTAAACTTAAACTTAAACTTAAGTACATACAGTACTGTGCAAAGGTTTTAGGCAGGTGTGAAAAAATGCTGTAAACCAAGAATGCATTCAAGAATGGAAGTGTTAATAGTTTAGTTTAATCAATTAACAAAATGATAAGTGAGCGAACAAAAGAAGACTCTAAATCAAATCAATATTTGGTGTTACTACCCTTTGCCTTCAAACCAGTATCACTTCTTATAGATACACTTGCACAGAAACGGGCAACGTTGAGGATTGTAGACGACGTGGAAACTTAGTGGACAAGGAAACTTAGTGCAGCAGATAAAAAACACATCAAGCTTATTTCCCCTCGAAATCAGAAGATGTCCAACAGTGCCATCAACTCAGAACTGGCAGAAACTAGTGGGACCCAGATACACCCATCTACTGTCCGGAGACGTCTGGCTAGAAGTGATCTTCATGGAAGAGTTCATGTTTGGAACAACCTACCAGCCGAGTTCCTTCAAAAAATGTGTGCAAGTCCACCTAGAAGAATTGATGCTGTTTAGAAGGCAACGGGTGGTCACACCAAATATTGATTTGATTTAGATTTCTCTTCTGTTCATTCACTGCATTTTGTTAATTGATGAAACTAAACTATTAACTCTTCCATTTTTGAAAGCATTCTTAGTTTACAGCATTTTTTCACACCTGCCTAAAACGTTTGCACAGTACTGTATGTGATTTTGTAGTGATTTGCTTTCATGTTGAAGTTGCAGTACAAAAGGTCATACCTGTAGCACGTTGATTTTCCACCCATTTAGAATCTCAACAAATATTAAATTAACTTCTTCTTTACATTAATTTACATAATCCTAACCTAATTGTACTTTAGCTTAACATAATAATAATAACTGAATTGTAACTATTGTTAGTATAGTTGTTTTTGCAATATGTTTTGTCCAATTATTAAGGTCTCATATATCGTTATATCTCATGATCGTTTAACAAAATGGAATGTTTTGTAAAAGATCAAGTCTAAGATCTGCAGCTGAAAATCTAGTAGGTGCCTCAGTCACCTATATGACATGTAGTTGTCTTTAATTATTAATTTCTTTCTTTTTAGAGTTGCTTTAATGCATGGCCGATGTGGAAGAAGAAACACATCAAAATGTTCACTTGGCTAAGATCTGCTGCTCACAATAAAACAAGTCTTCCTTTTTTTACTGTTATCGGCTGAAGCTGAAAGAAACCCAATTAACCCGAGTTAGAGACAGAGCAACACTTCCAGCAGTACCCTTCTACAACACTCAGGAGATCACTCTCTACTATTAAAGTGAATGCACTCAGATGCACCACACTTTTCTAATTGAAACCTTTGGGACCGACTTTTGAGCTTCAGAAATAGCGTACAAATGTTAGGGAAGAGACCAAGAGCTGAAAGGATCAGGGCCCTCCATGGTGAAAAACAATATGTATTGGCGGGAAAAATGTGTCAGACACCTCCTCCTTAACGCTGACTAACAAACATGTGTTTCTACACTTGACAGAGGGTTTGAAAAACTGGTGTTAGGATTAAATTGGGGCTAATAATAGGATTCCTCGCCAGTAAATATTTCCATCCAAAATATTTGCTTCAGTCTCGAAAACATAACTCACACCTTGGTTGCAACTCTGCTCTGACTCAATTTAGTCACTTCAAACTAATCTCCACATCACTTATGCTCGCCACACAAACACACACACACACACACACTTGTGCACACAGCATCAAGGGATAAAGCAAAATAACATTTGTCAAATTAAGTGAAACCTGTGCTATTGATTCTTTCTAACCAAGGTAAATGAAAGAGAATTCATTAAAGAGGATTAATGGACAAATGAGAACTAGGCAGAAACATTTCCTGTGGAGCTATTAATGACCCACGGGGCAGGTGAGAGCCCCTGCTCGTTCTGTCAGCACAGCATGACAGTCAGAAAACAGCTCTGGGAGCGACTAACTATAACTCAGGGTTTGCCCTTAACAGTAGGTTGGTAATTAGGACAACGTTTACAAAAGCCACAGAAATTTCTATGCATCTCATCAAACATGAATCCACATTACTGTAAATGAAATGCTGATAATTATAACATTGCAGGTGACCAGTAGAAAAAACATTTATCAATAGTAAAAGTGAAAATGGCCCATGTGACTAATATATTCTATATTTTCTATTATGTCAATAACATAGTATTACATTATTAGAATGTTGAGGCATGTAGCATTTCACTATTGAAACCTACTTTATATGTTTGGTAGGTTAGTTCAGTGATTTGCAAACTACAATGGGGTTGAGCCCCCCCAAAGGACCACAAGACAAATCTGAGAGGTTGTGAGATGATTAAGAGATGATTAACAGTTAAGAAAAATAAAACTTGACAGCTAAATTTAAAATAATTTTCTCCTTCACCCTGATCTTTTCCTCTTCCTCTCTTTTTCTACTTCCTCTGTCTTTTTTCTACTTCCTCTTACTCTTTTTTCCTTTTTTCTACTTCCTCTTACTCTTTTTGTCTTTTTTCTACTTCCTCTTACTCTCTTTGTCTTTTTTCTACTTCTTCAATTCTCCTTTGTTATAATATAGACATCTTAAAAATAAAAGAGGCCCCAGGTAGAAACAACTTTTTCTTAAGTGGTCACAAACCAAAAAGATTGGGCACAACTGACTTAATCTGATTAAGGCACATAGCGTTAATAACCTGCAATCTCAGCTCTTTAGATTCAATGTTCATCCTCCAAAGGCAGTTGCTTAATGTCTCCTGGCTGTAGGATTAACTCCACTATAACCGGTTAAAACTGAAACCTATAATGTTACTGTATCAGATTATATTGAAAATTATTTGCAAAGAAGCAATTTGAGTCCTGCATGTAGTTTTTATTAAACCTTGTGTCCGTGTGAGTGGTTGTTGCCTGTCTCGTCCTTTCTGGGTTGTGTGATTTCTTGCCTTAGTTCTCCTGTGTTTGAGTTTGTGTCCTGTCTCTGCCACCCTGCGTTTCCCTGATTGTTGAAGTGTTTTCACCTGTTCCCCTGTGTTCACCTGTGGTCCATCCCCTCGTTAGTTTCCTGTGTATTTAAGTGTGTTCACTTGCTTGGTTCTCTGTGGCGTCATTGTCTATGCTGTAGTCTGTGTGGCTGGTCTCTGGTTTTGTTGCCGTTGTTAGACCAGCTCCCCGGTCACCATACCTTTGTAACCTGCTCATTCCTGCAGTATGTGTCTGGGTTCCTCTTTCCCTCCTCCACACCCCGCCATTCCTGAAACTTTTAGTCTATAAATAACTCTTCAGAAAATTCTAACTTCTTAATAGAGGAGTCCGCTGGCTTGATAAAGTCCTCTGAGAGTCCAGAAAACGTGTCAGCCTTCTATACAAGTCAAAAATCCTACCAGATTTTCTTCAAAATACAAGAGCCTTTTTTTGGCCTTTGTCAGTGTTCACATCCACCACACCAATCAATGTTTATTGTAGCAGCAGCTTTTAAGCACAGCATGTTTTCACCAATCAGGCACAAGAGAAAAATCCCAGGATCACTTAATAAAGCTGTCGAACTTCATATAGCTCTTAAGCTCAGCAATTATTATAGCTCACTGTTTTTTTTTTTTACCTCATCTATAAAGTTAGTAAAGAAGCAATTATTGCAGCAACATTTTAAATTAGATTTAAATTTTTGAATTATTAAAACGGAAAAGTTACTCAAAAGACAGCAGAGCACCTGTGGTTAACCTTGAACGTGACCAGTCAACAAAAGGTGTGTGATGGGCTTCAAAATATGGATTCGCATGTGTATTTTCATATATACCATACCATGTCAAGTGAAACTCATTGCTGTCTAAGAAGTCATACATTTTGTATATACACTCTGTCTCCGTGGCAAGCAGTGTTGTAAATCATTTCCCAGCATATGAGAGGGGAAAAAAGAGAGGGGAAAAAAAATCAATGGAGAGTTGAAAATCTGCAAGCTCAAGATACTTTACTTCAGCACAACTAGACCAGGTTGTTGTACTCAAAGCGGCAGACATGGAGACCTTGAGGTTTGTGTGGAAGTCATTCTACACACCACAAATAACAGCAGACTGTTAGAGAAACGGGTTTGGATATAAGTAATGCAATGTCAGGCTGGCTCATTTGTTTCACTGTTTTAAACCTTTAAAGCAAAGTTGTTTTCTTGCAGAGAGATAACAAGAATTATACCACTCAGCAAATATGAAGCTACCACCAGCAGCCGGTTAGCTAAACTAAGCTAACCAGCTTATCGTACTTTAACTAATCATCTTTAAAACAGCAAATTGTGGTTTTACACTGTTTTTATATGGAAACAAACAATGAAGTTATAATGTGTTAATTTGTGAGCTTTAGAGGTGGTTTTTGGTACTTTTGGACACCGCCAGGCTAGCTGTTTCCCCCAGTTCCCAGTCTTTATGCCAAGTTAAGCTAATGAGCTGCTGACTTCAGCTTATTTCTTTTACACAAAGAACATTTTCTTGGTCTCTTTTACAGCATTTTGTGTGCAGGTTTACCCTATAAACTAGACAAAGGTCACAATTGTCTGCTGGCAGGGATTAAAACAAAAAACTACTTCAAAATAGAAAAATCCAAATCCTACTGTGAACTTATTTCTAAAATAAATGAAAGGAAAGTCCCTGGGGTGATGAGGCTGTAATACATCATACTACTTCAGTCATTTTACTTGTCATTACTGTATTTTACTATTCAGGCTACAGTCCAATCCTTTTTTAATATTCCCCTCATTGTCTGAGATCTTGAAATTATTAGCACGCTATGGAATAGCTACTGTCAATAGCTCTGTCAAAGTTCCAGTTGTCAGTGCACACCAAATTACAATGATAAGGGAAAAAGAACATGGGCAATAGGAAGGAGAGGGGAATGTGTGCCACATTTCAGTAGGAATTAAATGGCCCAGGACAGTGTAGAGATTCACTGTCTTACTTGGCACTCAGGCAGACAGTTCTCGGGTGTTCCCCCACTTTCAATTTGTCACCCAAAATACAAGACGCTCCCCTCACGCTTCTTGCATTTCCATAAATTTACAATTCATTTGTGCATGCCGATTTTGACAGAAAGGCTAAGACAGCGGCACTTTAACCGGTCATTATTTATTTGTTCTCATTCGTGTGATTTAAAGGTCGGACCAGAGGGTAATTAGGCTGAGTCAGCTCCCAGTTATGCCAATAGTGAGGAGGCAATGTTGATTTACAGTAGATAACCATCTTCAAGAGAGAAGCGAAGGCAGCAGAGTGGTTTGTGTCATCCAATACCCGCCCCCCCCATGCTATGTTAGCCAAGTGCATCATATCTTTATCTGCATGTTTTATTACTTACAAAATTCAGTGGTCATTCTCCAGTATCATTATCAAATGTTTGAACTTGGAAGACTAATATTTAACATTATGGAATATTGTTTAGCTATAATCTGTTTGACAGATAAAATAATGCACAATATGTCACGTAAACAGGCAAGAGTGACTGTCGAAGTGAACCTTGGAAAAAAAAAAGTGCAAAAACAAGAAGCTCTTCATGCAAGTATGCCTGAACACATGTACATCAGTCAACAATGGGTATTCTGTACAGTGTGTGTGTGATCTATGGAATAATTTTACACGTGGATAACAGAACAATCACATAATAAGGTCCATTTAGAAGATGTTCTGGAAGCTAATTGGACTAATTGATCCAAACGAACTGGACCTTAAGCACACATTGTTCTGCCAACTGTTGGTTCCGAGGTCAAGAACAGACTTTGAAACTCAAACTTTTGAGCCAACATGGACAAAACGGCTAGCCTGATAATCAAACTGCATTACCACGTTGTTTCACTTCATTCATTCTATTCTATTTGAATTGCTGATCAAAATGAGATATGGGCAGAGGTCTGGAACAAGGCTCCAAAAAGCCTCAAAGAGCTCACAATTATTATTTTTAAATATCTCCAGATCAATGACAACTGAACAAAATCCATCTGATGAAGATACTATATCATCGAAAGCTCCAAAACAGCGACTAAATGGACCTTGAGGATTGTTTGGTCAACTGCTGTTTACTGCTGTAACATCAAGAAAGAAATGTGAAGCATGTGATTTCACTTGTTGTCCAAACTGAAAGGTATTTTAGAACCAAAACCTTTGAGAGTGAAGCTATCGGTACACGGTTAATAACACACAGAAAACATACTGCAAAACTTTCATCTCCAAACTATACCGGTGTATTGTTTTTCCAGTTCTTAACAACACCTCTATACAATTTCCATGTCCAAGCCTTACTGATGGTTCCATTTTTGGTTCTCCACGCTGTAAACCCAGCTTGTGCTACGTTATCTGCTCTATTGTATCAACGTGGGATCCATCCAAAAAACACTTATTCTCACTCACGACTCTTGGCGTTGACAGCGCTGTTGGAAGTGAGGATACAACGGGGAATGGCTAAGAATATATGTATTTCTATGAGTCTACATGTAGACAGTGTATGTGACTGTTCACATGTGTCTCTGTGTTTGTATGCATCTCTAAGAATGTGGGGGTGGGAATTCAACACTTTCTGCTGATTGTGTTTAGGCAACACTTGGTGACTGTGTAATCTTGCAGCCCCAGGAGGGAAAATAATTGTTTGAGGTTCATTTTTAAATTTAGAAGTATGAAATAAAGTGACGTCAAATATTTTTGCACCCATCGCTACTGAAATTCCTCTAATGAGGGTGGAGGTGGTTGGAAAGCAGTCATTTGGCAGCACAACCCGGCTTTCTTTGAATGGAGCACTCCGTGTCTGCTGTTCAGAAGACTGTAAAGTTTGAAATCAGCTCCTCCTCTGCGCCAAGATGACTTCCTGTCAGTGACCGTAGATGGGTTTCCCAGTTGGGTTGTGTGTGTGTACAAACAGGAGGCAGGAAAAAGCAGCGGCGAGAGCCGTGATGAGGCAAGTTAAAGAGGAGTCGTAGTGCAGTAAACTGCAGTGTGAAGTAAAAGGTTCAATATCCCAAGAGGAAACATCTCTTTCAGCTCACAGCACATAATTACATGCATCCAGTGATTTATAAGCACACAGGCTCTCTGGGCTTCAGATAGGTGTATAAATTGGCCACTTGGACTATAGCTTACCCCTTTGCGAGCACCGAAATTGAATCGGACCATCTGCGGTGGCACCCATGGGCCTCCAGCTGTATGGTTTTCAAATTAATACACCGACAGTGTGGTCGACTCCTGCTGAGAAACTCCCATCCTTAAAGGAGGGAAGGAGGGGAGGAATCAATGGGACTGCAAGTTATGCCAACTACTGCACCCTAATTAGCTACTCATTTTTTCTAATCCAGTGAGTTTTAAAGCACTCACTGGCCAGTCACAAATTGTGTGGAAGAGTGCTTGTTTTTCAAATTGGAAAGTATAAATATTTAACTAACAACCTAGATGACACAGGAGTGTCTCAGCTCCTTGTCTTATAAAGGTGTCGGGAGATTAAAACGAAAAAAAAAAACCCCATCTGTCCTGACGTACAGCTCACTGTGTTACTGTGTGAGCAATAGTTTGTGATGCTCAGTGATCAGTGCTCTGCTGATCGGCAAGTGTTGGATTGTGCGCATGGCGCTTCAGTGTGCGACCTGGTAACAGCTGCCACTTTGCAGTAATTCAGGTATGATAGAGCCGACATACTGATGGCTTTGGTTGGAGACTGCATTACGGTTTTTGATTTTTGTGAGCGGAACCCCCCCCCCCCCCCCCATAAACAGTCAGACAGTCAACGATTCACATGTGTGCAGAGTCTCTTCGGATGGTTCCCTGCAGCATGAGTATGTTACTTATCAAATCCTGCCTTAACACAGGGAAACTAAATGGTTCAAGTTCAAGTTTCAAGTTTAATTGTCATATGCAGTTTAACACAGGGTCAACATTGCAATGAAATGTGCCGGACGAGAGTCGGCCAGCTCAGCAGTAACAAACACGATATGAATACAAAACAAAGTATTAAATATACTAAATATGAAAGAAGAAAACGAAATATAGCATGCTAAAATTTAAAGTACAAAATGTAAAAGTCTACAAAATGTAAATTACAGGATAAGGGCAATAGTAAACAATATTGATAATTCAAGCATAGAATGATCATTATTTACATGTAGTGACAGAGGATTTCACATAAAGTGTCATAAATGGCCGCCGGTCTGCAGGCTGTGGGACTTTTTCTATAAAGCACATGAGGTCCATATACGTTATGAATAACTATATAATGCATTTATGATGATGATCGTTATATACTGCGATATGTGTGTCCTTGTAGAGACATGAAGACAGAGGGATGTGTAAGAATCTGGAGACAGAAAAGTGAGACGAGAGTTGAAGTGAAGTTAGAGGCAGATGTTGACCAACATGTTCACCACAACAGCAGATTATAGTAAAAAGAGTGATGGGATGGAGGAGTGAAATTGGGCCAAGTCACCTTGACCTGTCACTAGAGGTCATGAGGTGACTAAGGAGGTGAGTTAGGGAAGGAAGGACAAGCTGAGAAAGGTGGAGACTAAG
>JAVQJF010098097.1:0-45991 GCA_036023855.1 Gadopsis marmoratus | reverse complement strand
TTGAAAGTGCTTGAAAGGATACCTTGGGATACCTTGAAATGATACCTTGAAAGTGCTTGGGATACCTTGAAAGTGCTTTCCTTGTGCTACTGCACTTCGGGCACACAATTAGTGAGCTTTAGAGGTGGCAGTAGGCTAATTCGAACAGAGACAGGCCAGCTGTTTCCCCATTCCCAGTCTTAATGCTAAGGTAAGCAAACCGGCTGCTGGGACCAGCTTCATATTTACAGTATGAAGCATAGTATCAATCTTCTCATCTATCTCTCTGCATTAAAAGCAAAGAAGTGCTTACGTGCTTCTTTGTGATTTAAATAAATGCTCCAACCTTTGTAAAACCAATTGGATAAACCTGAAGACTGTTACCAGCAGCGTACTGTATTCACAACACACCTTTTGGCTTTTTCTTCCTTCCATTTCCTGTATCTCTGTAGAGTGAGGATGACGATGATAGTGAGGTAGGGTGGTAACTTTGTGTGCAAGCAAGTGCATGTGGACCTTCCGTTGTGACTAACAGTCAACCAGAGTGTGTTGTTGTAACTTTGAACAATAACTGGGACAAGTCATCAGTAAGACTGACGGGTTCTGTGTGTGTGTGACTTTACATGAATGAGGAACCTTTAAGGTGATGACAAGAGAAAAAGCGGCAGTCGCATGATGTCGGCTGCAGTGTTGAGTGTCGCAGCTACTTCCTGGTAGAATGTAATGGACCTCAGAGTGACTCAAAGCTGAACCCTTGAACCTGGCATGTCTGCATTGTTGCAAGAATGTCTCTGTGTGTGTCAGAGAATAAGCAGAACTTTAAATGTGTATGTGGCACTTTCGACTCTTTGAAATGACTAATCGTTCTAGTTTTAGGCTGGAAAGTGCTGTGTCACTAGTGAAGATTAACCTGTATGACAAGTTTGACATTTAAAGCTTTTCCCTCGTGGTTCTTCCCAAATACTAAATATGCCAGAGCATGGATATGAGTTTCACCGGCTCCTACTAATAAAATAGATATTGTAATCCTGTGTATGTGTCCCCCCCCACCAGAGTGGTAAATTTGGCGGTGCCCCATCAGACACACAGGAGAGCCAGCCGCAGGGTATCCAGTATGCCGAAGATGCAGCTGAACATGAGAACATGAAGGCTGTACTAAAGTGTAGCCCGCAGGGCGGAGAGAGTGGGACGTCCACGGTGCCCGGCCTCCGTACTCGCACCAGAGCCAGCAGCACCAGAGGTCAGTCTCATAAACATGCTACATGTAACATACTGTTACAGCTTTTATATTAATATCATCATCATCATCATCATCCATTCAGTATACTGATTTGCATTTCCCTGTGGCCATAAGAACCCCAGGAGCACAGCAAGAGCATTTTAGTTTTACTGAAATAATTCTGTCTGAAGCCTTTAAGCTAATCTTTCACTAGAACTGGTATTTGTAGCCTTACTATACAATATATTGTTTTCTTATCCATTCTGACCTCATTGTTTTAGGGCGTGTTCCCCCGTGGTGCTCTGCCAGTGACGACCCAGTGAACTGCACAGACGATACAGCTGATGAGATCATGGAGAGGATTGTTAGGTCAGCCACTCAGGGGCCCAGCCAGCGGACGCAACCTCGGGAGAGGAGACGATCCCGTGCCAACCGAAAATCATGTGAGTCACGTCAACTATTGGACAAGTGGCATCATTTATGATGATGCAGAGAGGAGTCAGCTATCAGCTGCATGTACAAACACTAATAATGCACTTCTCAAATGCTCGTACTTCTCACAGTTTCTCATTGTCTCTCCACGTCTCCTTTATTTTTCTTCCTGTCTGCAAAGTGAGAAGAACCCTGAAGAACGGTTTGACAACAGAGGAGGCAAACGCTCTTGGCTTGTCCAGTGGGTCAGAGATGCAGGTGTGAGTTGGAAATAAAGACGCCTGGAAGCCCTTTCACTGCCCCTATGCCTACACCCAACCTGGCAACCAACCCCCCACCCACCCCGCAGCTTTGATGAGTTGACCTCATCTTTATGCGTTTGTTTTACATCAGCTTGACACAAGTCCTTCCTGAAGAGAGTGGATAAACGGCTGCACAAGATTTTATTCATGCGCTGATGGGCGGAGAGAGCAGAAAACAGAGTGTTGCATTTGATCCACTAAGCTTTTTGCTATTGCTGGATAAACATCAATGATCTGCACTTGCAAGGCTTAGTCACAATCACCCTCCGAAACGTGACATTGCAAACGCAGAAGAGTTGGCAGTGCGCGTGCTTCAGACTACGTGGCCTTGACTGAACCCAAAGGGCAAGAAGTGTGGCACAGACACCAACTTCCTAAACTAAACTTTAATGTCAGCCCTGCAGCTTTACTGACAAATTGAATTTAAAGACATTTCATCTATTGAATAGATGGCATTTTTGCAGAGGGTTATTCTGTTGTATACTACTGTGGTAGTTTTGTGTTTTTCATTTTGCTGAAGAAGGTGCTCAAATAAGGAACAATTGCACTGGATGTAACAGTTGGGTATCAATGGAATGTGAAATCCTTGACACTGATGAACCACTCTGAAAATATACCCAACACTTTAACCAGCAAACCAACAGTAGCACAGATATTAATGTCTAATCAAAGTGGACAGATTCATGGCAGATGTGCACATAAAGCTTTGTCAAATGTCTGTTAGTTGACTGGATGAGAAGGAATTTATCAGAGAAACAGTGCAGATTTTTGTAAAGATCACAGTCAACAGTTCACTGTGGGTAAAGGCCGGTGATACCACTAGTTTCGGACGAATGCTCATCATCCAAACATTTTTAGCTTAAATAAATGTAGACAAGTTGCATTATTATGTGACCTACTGTCACAGTTGGAAACAGTTTTGAGGTGGACAGGAACAATGTTACAGGTGAGCGATCTTCATAGAATTATGTAGTTTTATTTTCTAGAAACTATGAGCTGCACATTTTAGAGTGCCTTTCAGAGACAGTTATTTATTAAGACGTTTTCAGGGACATATAATCAAGAAAATGTTACTACAGATGTGCAGTCTGAGGGGTGAGAGGATAATATTGCAATGTACATCATTCGCGAGCTGTGATTTATTTTTAACCAGTGTTTTTAAACTTGTCCTGGCTAAAGTCCTGGGGGTTTTTTTTCTTTCCATAGTATGTCTTGGATCAAATGGTTTGTTATGAAGATAGATTTAAAGTATTTATGACAACTTAAGGATCAGTTATGCACATTAGCTGTATCCTGTTGCCTTGCTGTAGAACATATAGTCCTGCAATCCACTAGTCGAGATCTTCGAGATAAGAATTACAAAAAATAGACCAGGCCAAAATTAATGTCGCTCAGCTGGCATCACTGGAGATCTCGGTTTGTCATTCACAGGACATAATGGAGTATTCCTTCACGCTCTATGAATGTGAATGAACATCAGGGATTACACGATAATTAGTAATATGGATGCACATGCAATCTCCATTATTTATCTCTTTTAAAACATGTAAACCTGTACTGAAGTGAATAAGGAGGTGGCAGTTTTAACTTTTTCATTATGTAGGTCTGTTTTTGAACTATTGATGAGCTCATTGTGCTGTTAACCGATTTGGAATGGCCTTGGCTAATTGATAACGTGCTTACCTTCAGCTTATATCATGGCAAGGTAAATGTATCCACTTGCAAATTTTCACTGTGATGGAAACATAGCCATTGAGAGAAACAAGAATCTAGCGCAAAACAATGATAAAGCTACATAAAACCACACCAGCAATGTTTTTTTTTTGTTTAGAATTTACTGAAACCTTTTCAGCACCTTAGACTCAACGTGTAGCATGCAACTTAGTTATGTGGGGAGGAGCGCAAATACAAGACAGAATAGATGTGTGAAGTAATGTAGGGGAACGCTGTAAAATTATGTACGTCACGACAATGTCTTCATGTTCTTCGGTTTGTTTTTTTTGCTCCATGTGTAGAATAGTGTATTATAGACTAAAAGCAGTATTATTCTAAATATAATTTAAGTAAACCAAGCCATGCATGGTTTAAAAAGGTGTCACTTCTGCTTGTTACAGAGAGAGGTTCACTTTAGTTCTCAGAGCTGTCGGGTTTGTGTGCGTGTTTTTTAAACCGCTTTAATTCACAACTGCATTGAAAACGCGCAGTGATGAAATTCACCAGCTAGTCAAGTGGAATCCCTTAGAAGCCTTTTGATTTCATTGCACTCATTTCTTCTTTTAACATTATCCAACGACACACACATTGCTGCCTGTGCCATACCATCACTGTGGAACTTGGACACAAGTGCTATACAACCATGGCTTCTGTTGCGTCTATGCCCACAGCAAAACTATGTAACAACTACAATAAAAAGGCTCATTAAAACATCTCCTGACAATTATTTTTTAATCATCTTTCAATTGTTTTTGCCCTTAAATCCAAGTTGCCTCCTGGCAAATGTACGTGTCACATCTAACACTTGGGGCGGGTAAGAAAAAGCAAACAAAAAAAACTTAAGCCGCTTTATTTTCAGTCCACACAACCCATGCTTCAAGTCACTTTATGTTCAAGAGCATATCGAGATCGATGACAAGCTTACAGCTCAGCTGGTGTTTACACATGGCCATCGTACAGACCTCATTTGGTCGTTTAAAATTCCTATACGTCCACAGGTGTTATGGATCTAAATGTGATTATGGTTTGCTTTTAAAAGTTGCAGAGACATTACAATGAACAAGACAGCTACCTAAAAAAAAAAGGGGGGGGAGGGCGCGAAAGTAGGAAAATACAACCGAGCATCAAACAGGCACAAATAATGAAAATCAGCTGAAACAGTCTCAGCAAATCCAGTGCAACCCAAGACATGTTCTGCTTTATACTAGCTGAAAACTTAAAACAAGGGCACATATTAAGAATTATACAATTTGTATCTCCTGATCATAATTAAAATTTGTCAATGTACATTTTCCCTGAACAATTACTTTTGCACAGTACCTTAAAATTGTATAGATAAATTACAGAATGGAGTATTCCCTTTCCACCAGACATGATTTACTTTGTAAAACCCCTGAATGACTGACAGGAAGAAAACTCTTATGCAGTTTACAATTTATATTGCTACATTTTTTAACAAAGATTGACAAAGGGGATTTTCAGTTTGCATATTTTCTTAGGTGTTATTTTCTTTCTGGTTTGGTGTGCGTCTGCACCAATGATGCCAAATTATCTCTGAAACAGCACCAAAAGACAAACACCTGACTATCTACAAGCCAGGCGTCTACTGAAATTATGTTTTAGAAATAGTATGTAGCAAATGTACAGTGCAGTGTAATTGTTAACCACAAAGTGATTAGATTTATAAAATGGCAAAGAAGTAAACAACACTAACTGTATATTACCAGACACATAAAGCTGATCCTCAATCAACACGGACAAGTCAGACCTGACAGTTTCAACCACAGACTTGTCTTCTATCCCAGGCTCACTGTCAGGATTTAATCATCTGCAATGGATACAAGTAAACTCAGAGGTGCTGTTGAACACAGTTCCCGGTGACTTTTTGGTACAATAATATACTCTTAGATGTAGCGTGAATTGGAAATTATGAAACGAAGACTACGTCCTTAATTCATACCCAAGATTCAGGTTGCCTTCCTTTTAAAAAAGAGGTTTGGGGGAACAGTTCAGTTGGAGAACGTTTGAGGTGTCTAAAAAGCTTATATAAAAATGTTTACCCAAATTATAGCTCCTGTGAGGGAAATATGTAAATGTTTACATTTTTAAAAATATGTTTTTTAAAACAATAGTTACTCATGAAGTTATTTCAACATATAGCACCAGCTTGTAGATCATGCCAAGCCTTGGGTTTGGTCTAAAGAGCCAATCTGCGCTGCACTAAAATAGTGTAACCCAGACAGCGGTGAGACAAATTGACAAATCTTCAAAGAACTTAAAGTGCCACTCCAGTCCCACTCCAGCTTCCCAGACTTCAGCTATCTAAACCTAGCCACAGTACACGTTTCCTATCTAAGACAACTGATGGGGAGCTTCAAGCATTTCCATGAGGAAAGTGTCAATAGGCGTGTCACCGATGAGCTTGAAAAAGAAGAGATGCTCCAAGCACTTCAAGCCAATGGATCGCAGTGCTGGCAGTCGAAGGAGGAGCTTAGCAAACCTGTGTGGAGTAAAGAAGATATCATTTAGTTTGACCAGATAAACTGTGCACAGACCATGTTTCACTGTGACATTGTAAAATGAATGCAGTAGAGTGAAAAACAAGATGGTGCCGAGTTTGCCATAGCGGACGACCTTTACCTTCCCTGCTGCTCTGGGTATTTCTGTTTGCAGTATGCTTCCAATGATGCATAGACCTTTTCTCTAAGGAGCTCCACCTCACTGGTGTTGGAGAGCCCTTTAGCATCTGCAAGAAAATATTTCCCCATTAGCGGCAAGACACTTAACGATACATCCTACTTTGTAAAATAGGTTTAATCCCTCTAATTTAGAGATTGCGCAGGTACCTGGGTTGAAGAGGACAATGGCTCGAAGGCAGCCCAGCTCCGTTTTGTCCATTTGCATATCTCTCATTTTATTGACGAGCTCAGTAAGGACCCTAAATAATGACACATGTTGCAAAGATTTTTGAAAAAGGATTTCAGAGTGTAAAATACAAAGTGCACAATGAGAGCATGACACTAATTTAATTGACTGAGACACTCAAGTGTTACACACGAGTCTAATTACCTGTCAAATATGGCACCGACCTCTGCACTCTGCACACTCTCTCTGTGTTGAATAAAATCAGTTGTTATGAGGAAACTACACATATGTACAACATTAGACAAAAGGCATTACAATTAGTTGCAATTTATAAAGGGGTATGCTGGGAATACTTTGTCTCCATGGATGTACCTGTCAAAAATGGCTCCAACCCCTGTGCTGTGTGCACTGTCACGCTGCAGCTCAGAGGCCAGGAGAACTCCATCCTTCACAGCAATGGAACGGTGGGAGAACGAGGCGATGAGCAGCTCATTCCACCCTAACAAATGAAATATGATTAAAACACTGGTAAGATCACAGTTGTTCTTAAAATCACAATGAAGAGCTGCTGCAAGTAGGAACTCTTTAAATTCTGTCCAAATCCTTCCTTGAACCCCTTGCTAGCTACCTACTAGACATAATGTGGATCTGACCTCCGTGTTCTATGTGTTGATTTTAGAAGGTAAATGGACTGGACTTTTACTTATATATCGCCTTTCAACCGTTGAAACTGTTCCCAAAGCACTCTAACAGTAATCTAAGATCTAACAGTACATTCACACACCGATGGCAACGCAACTGCCATGCTGGCCTCCACCGGGGGCAAATTCAGGGTTCAGTGTCTTGCCCAAGGACACTTCGACGTGTGGACAGAGGAGCCGGGATCGAACCACCAACCCTGTGGTTAATGGACAACCACGCTACCTTCTGAGCCACCCTGCCGGATAATTCATGGCTGCAGGTGCTCAATCGTACCTGCACGCAGAAGGATGACCTGGTCATCAAGGGGCAGTTCGGAGAAATGAGGGATTCTCTTTGCCCACTCCACCAAGGCAAACAGCTGTTTGTCTGCGGTCTGACAGATGTTGGTAACTGCATCATGGGGCTGAAACAAAACAATGCACCAAGTTTACTTAGTTGCACAAGCAATTACAGCAAGCGAACTTAAGCAGATTATTTTGAAAACAAGAGGCCCAAACCCATCATGCTACAGTAAAATACTGGCAACGTGAATCTATTGATTGCAATGCTGTAACCACTTACAGAGTCGCCTGCAGAACCACCATCAGAGTGAAGCTCAGTCTTCTGCTCCACAGCAGTCTCTGCCTCTAAAATCTTCTCCACAGGCATCTCCTCGTTCACGCCGACACTGAACTCCAGCTCTCCTTCACGCTCTCGGTTCCTCTGGCGCTCCTCCTGGACCGCTGCATCAGACAAAACAACGAGAGGATGGGAATGAGATGAGGGTAAATACCGAAAAATGAGAAGACTCTGGGGGAAAGGAAAAATGTAAACTGTTTGATTTATGGATTAAAAGTAATATTATGTTAATGCCTCTTTGCAGGATGTTTGGCTGCACTGAGAAAGTCCTTTTCAAATTCTATTCTGTCTTGAAAAAAAATGTAATCATGTCGATCTGTTATAACTACGATGCATTTTTGTTCATACTGATTTTTTATTTTTATACTGTAAAGTACATTCACAATAGTATAATTAATATCCATTATGCAGGGTGCAAAATTAACTTTTTTGTCCATCAGCCAAACGCCAAAGTGAATGTTCAAATTTTACCAGCCACACAATAGATTAACATTGTTTTTGGCTGGTGCTAATTTTGTGCCCTGCACAAGCCAGCTGAGTTTACTTCCATTATCAACAGAAGCATAGTAACTGGCAGGTTGAAGTGAACATGCATGAGCTTGTTATTAACATGCCCTCGAGATAGCTTACATGCATTAGCTTAATGCTTCACAACCAAATGCTAAATGGTTAAAGACAGAATCACAATGCATCTAAAAATCTACTGTTTTTGCTGACCTGCTAACCAACACAAAACACAGTGAGGACAACAGACTAGCATGTGAGGTTCGTTAAAACTTAACAGCGGTAAAAAAAAATGTAAAAGTGAGTGGATGTTATCTACAGCAAACCCAAAAGGAGGCTGATCTCAAGTGAGGTGGAAGATAAGAAGCTGTTGTCTAATCCCAAAAACATCACCACATATGCAGATGTCTCTCAATCAAATAGCAAATGGGGGGGGGGGGATTAGGCACTCGCACACAAACTTTCATGGGATGGTGATTTAACTGGTGGCAAAGCAGAGCGGACAGACTTTATGTGCCTAAATCTGGAGCCAAAAATTGAGCTGCTCAGACCAAGTAAGGAGGCCACACCTCTCATAATGCATGTGTCATATACGGTATGCTTTTAAAACTGACCTTGTGGCCTTAACTAGAATGTGATCCAATATGTTCTATGCTGCTTCAACACCAATCCACTCCAACAGATTTAGACATACAATCACACACATTCAGCAAAAAACTACAGCTGTCTGACTGCTGATCTTATAAAGTAGTCTATTGTCACAAGGCAACATACCACAGTGACCCTCGCTCGCAATCATTTCTGGGTATGTTTACACAAATAATTCACCCAGTCAGCAATTTTGCATGTCTAACACAACAGGCTAATTCTCTAAGTAACATCAAAATACAGTATGTTTAAGATTTCAATGACATACTCATCCATCCCTCATCTTTTCCATCTTCTTTTATCCACTTTACATGTTTGATCACTATTGAAAGATGGAGAAAGGGCAGAATAGGAGAAAATGAAGAGAAGAGATGGAGAGGGGTTAGTTATATAAACCAGCCCCAATACACCCGTCTCTACCTTTTAGCTTATCTAATCTAGCATCCGCCCTCACCTACACCAAAGATAGTCTACTAATCCAGTATTAGTTAATCAATATAATTGGGCTTCCTTTGGCATACTTATTTTAAAGACATCTAATTGACTGCCTGTGTTTAAATCATTCTAAAAATATAGATTTTATTCTATGTTGCAGAAACCTCCAAAGGACAGCACCTTTGTATAGTTGCATGTAAGGCAACTCGCAAACAAAACGTGTTCCTAAATCTTCAGTAGCCAAAGAGGGTCTCAAAATGAACTTAAACCTCTGATACAACCCTGCTCCTTGCGTACCTTCCCTCTTCATGCCCATGGCCAGGCACTTCTGGTAGCGGCAGTACTGGCAGCGATTGCGCTGCCGTTTGTCGACCAAGCACTCTTTGTTATCCCTGCAGGTGTAGCTCAGGTCTTTGCGCACAGTTCGTTTGAAGAAACCTTTGCACCCCTCACAGCTGTACACCCCATAGTGCTTGCCTGTAGATTACACAAATTTAAAAAAAAAGTTAAGTGAGAGGCTGATGGGGAGATCAAACAACTTCAAAGTGAAGGCGACAAATTTTGCATTTTTATTAGCAACCGTGTCTGAGATGCATTTTGTTAAAACGTTGATGAAACAGTCAAAAACATCGGACAGCAGGGGATTATCTAAACTAAAATTGCCATGAGCTGAGATTTCACTTCTGCTAATCCTGCCCTTAATGCACTCACTCACCAGAAGAGCGGTCGCCACAGATGACACACAAGCGTTTCTGAGACATCATTAGTCCAGGGCTGTGAGCTGGCATGGGCCTCAGGCCAAATGGAGGCTTGATATCTTCTGAGCTGCCTATTGAGTGCATCCCTGATATGGGTGCTGAAGAAGAGATCTGGATACACAGTGCAAACAAAGACATTACAATTAAAACACTATGTCTTTGATTAATTATATGTAATATTAAATGACAACACTGCTTTTTGCTCGACTATTTAATCACCTTATTAAACACCTGATAAAGAATAATTTGACATCAGTAACCAGTGTGCATACAAAGGTTGCTGGCGACTAGCATTATCCAAATGTGCCTCCCCTTTTGACAAGTCACTGCGCTGCACATATTGTTAAATAAAATTTAAAAATTGCAGTGTAACCAAAACTAACACCTGTAGCCTCTTCCCCATGTAAACAAACACCAGCCCCCTACAACTACAGCAGACTACCCTCTAAAAATAGAAAAATGACACCCAATTCACAGACTCTAATGACTGCCAGCTACCTGACTGTTGCTGATGGGTCCGAATCCCACTGGGGAGTTAAGTGAGGGACTGATAACTGAGAAAGGAGAACCCAAGATGTTGGTGGGACTGTTGGAGGCTGAACTGTTGGGCTGCTGTGAGGACATGGCTAGTAAGCTACCCAGTAGAGAGGATGATGTCCCGTCTGAAGGATATCAATCTGAGGGTGACACAAAACGAAATTATTAGCTCTACAGCATTTTTTGAAATAAACAAACACCCATCTTTGCATTAACTGGCTGTGATTGCAAGAGAGCAGAAAATAATTACTTGACAAGTTGATCAACAGAATTTTAACTGGTAGCTATTTCGATTAATTTATGAAATTTTGCAGGCAAATCAGCCAATCACGCTCCGACTCTGACATTTGATTGATTAACTTTTTATGATTTTCTGACATTTTATGAACCGACCAAGAGAGAAAATAATGGGAACTTGTATCCCTACTTCAAAGGCACAGTGACGTTTACTATCACATTTCCCACTTAACGTTAGCCAGGCTATCTATTAAAATAAAACCCTAATATCCGCCATAATCAAATGAAAGGAAAACACATTGAGTTTGTTCAAACGAAATCAACCATACAGTACATTAGTAGAGTCCACGAACATTAACATATGCTAACATTAACATTAGTCAGTGTTGATGCTAACTGGCCCCTGTCGGCATCGCACTAACTAGCACGTTTGCTAAATGTTGCTAACGATACGCAGTAACGTTGGCAGTAACGTGGAGACCAGCACTAAGTAAATGTAAAACCGCACATAGAATTGCTAGTGTCTATGAGTATTTTCATGAAAAAATATTAGTACATTGTAGCACATAAGTAATGTACTACGTTTGCTTTTACCGTTAGCTAGCTACAAATCAATAAACGCTCAAAAGACCCTGGCTACAGCTAACATTAGCTTGTTGCAGTACGTCCGGCTGATATTGGATTGTGTAACGATTCGTAAAAGCAGTTTAAGCATACCCCGGTAGTCATCCAGAAATGCGGAGCTTGATAACACGACGGTCATCGAGTAATAATAAATCTAATAAATCCGCACACTAGGCGCAATGTTTTCTAGCTAGCTAACATTAGCTTTCTAGCTGCAATTACGGATACCTTGGCTAATATAGCTAACATTAGCTTGATACACGGTTCGGGGTGATAGTCCGAAGAAGCAGATGTTGACAAAATAGCTCACGGTGGTTTGAAGGTTGGAATTACTCACCAGACACACCTTCGACGCATTGTTGAAAACTACTTCACTGTACTCGTATTCGGGCAATCGCCAGGCACCGAGACCGACACTCAGATCCAGTTTACTTCAACTTGACGCTGTTGTTGTTTACAGGCCATGATGGCTCAGTGCCAGGATCCCTTGAGCCGAAAGGTCTCATGGGACCACCCATAACAGCACTGTCACGTGACGCTCCTGAAGCAGACGTTCAGTTTATGGTTTATTATTTAATCAGGACGATTTTGGGTCAGTGTTTCATAATTCTATTTGAACAATAGCGTGAACATTAAATTAGGACATTTGCTGCTTTGTTTTAACCGCCCCACTATTTATTGTTATGAAATTGAATAAATTACCGTCCAAAACAAATCTACTCATACGCACACCATCAAACTGTTCAATGCACGTAACATTGTCATAATGGGGGTATCACTGGTGCAATCAGTGACACAAAGCTTATTTGCATATAGGTCTTGAGACACAAGAGTCCTACCTGGACAAATTTGGAAAGATCATAATTTTAGTTATAAGGAAGTATGAGATAGTACATTTTAAAATCAAACAGAAATGCTGTGTGGATTTTTGTGTAGCCTCAGTATGACACAACATATGTAAACCGAGCAAACTGTTGGACAGCCACACCTACAAGAAGTGCTGGTATTGCCTTTGACAGGAGGGATTTACACTATTGAAAAACATGTTCATGCTCCAGTGATGTTGTACAATATATAACATTTTTAGCACAGTGCTCTGCGTTTGTAATCCTTTGAGCTCGTCTTTATTAAACCCTTTTTTTCTCCAGGGGGGAGAATTAGTTGCACTTTTGTGACAGTTGCAAATTAATTGCAACACTTTCTTTTCATATGAATACATTTTTTTAAAATATTCAGTTTGTCACCAATGCTACAACCAGTTTCTAAGAAATATATTCTAGGTGTATGGAAACCCTAGTTCATTTTCAGTGCATCATGGGAAACTTGACAGCCCTGTCACAAGAGCTGCTCTAAGTCAGATGCACCCCCTCAAAATGGTAACAATTTACAAAATACAGAATCCAACTGACGACAATATCACAATACTGTTTTTCTTTTCAGAATCATTTGTTTAGTTTTTTTCAAAACTTAAGAGGATTCATTTAATATTTGAATTATTATAATTTTATGATTTTCTTTTTTTCCCATACACGTTAATAGATGGGTGGGAGTTCTCAGTGTAATGATCATGGACTCATATGAAGAGCCAGAGATTGAACCACCAACTGTATGATTAATTGTAAACGCTCTCCACCAACTGAGATGCTAAATACTAAATTATGTGACTGGTTTACCCTAATCCCTTGTCAGTGTTTATCTTCAATATAGGACAGGGTAAGAGAGACAAGGGAGAGTTGTTTGCATTGTTCACAGTTTGTACAACAGCATGCTCACCTTCATTCTTGACTCACTACGTCACTGATGGATAAGATGTCAAAAGCCCCATTTGGACTGGACTTATTTCTCTAAGGGAGGTGGGGTGATCTTATCATATTACCTGAACTGATCAGTGATTTTAATTAACTGGAATTTATCTGACTCAGCCCGTTGACATTTCAAAATAGTGACAGAATCATAGATCATTCATATGTCAGCAGATTCACAAAGTTGTCCACTGTTAGTCACTGTAGTTCATGGCAATTGTAGCCGGTTTCATATGATTTTATCTCAACAAACCTTTAAGTCATACCGTACAGTATTTGCAAAAGAAAGAAAACCTGAAAAACCTCTTTGTCTGTGGCTGCTCATGAAGAGGTGTCTCTTAACAAGCCAAGTGGCATTCTTACTAAAAGTACTGTGCTGCTCAAAGCTGCTAGCACCTAATGTTAGGACCAGCAACTGACATATGTACAACGTTTGTGTTGCTGTTTGACTTAAAACAGATTCATCATGATGAAAATGACTCAAACTTTGTATCTGCATTTTACATCAGGTTAGAACCTTACATGCATTTTATTTTATTGTTTTCCTTATATCATATGTATAATACAAAATGCATAAATGTAGTATGCTATTTGTGAAGACACTAAGCCTAACATTTTGAAATATAAAATAATGGCATGAAAAAGTACAAGAATGTTTTTGCTATTATTGTTGGTATTCAAACTGCTGTAACATAAAACCTGAAATTTTCATGTGGGACTGGTCATGCTGGATATTTTTAACATGATGGCAGGAGAACTACAAAAAATGATCAAGATGTGTGTGCAGTAATGGATCAAACAAGTGGTTTGAAAGTAAGTGTGGAGGTAGAAAGTAAGTGTGGAACTAAAATAAGTTTTTTTTAAGTTTTTGATTTTTTTAGATGACATGTTTAAATGCAGAACATCACTATGTTCATTGTGTTTAAAATGTTAAACCTTTGGACTCGCAGGCAACAATGATACCAGTGATCCCATTTTTGTCACAGACCAAATCATGGAGGGACGCTCAGAATCACTACATGGGCTTATCGTCTGATCTCGTCTGTGGAATGAATGCTGACTAGTTCAGACGATAAGTCCCTGCAATGATTCTGAGCATCCCTCCATGATTTGGTTATGGCAGTACATATATGGGGCAATTCCAGCTCTTCCCGTCCACATGTTGAAGTGTCCATGGGCAAGACCCTGAACCCTAAGCTGCCCCTTGGTGCTGTATGAGTGCCCTGTTCCTGACCAAAATAGGACATAAGCACTTGGAATTGGACCCCGGTCACCATACTGAAGGCTGACCACTGCTCCAGGCCTCAGGAGGAAGGATGGCAGGATGGGTTAAATGCAGTGAAAGAGTTTCATCGTGGGATGCAACTGCATGTGTCTGTGAATGTATCCTCATGTTTGACAATAAAAGACCTTAGGGTCCTATAATAATAATGTGTCTGTGTCACAAAATAGGTGGCTTGGCCTCTTCAAAGATACCTGGAAGTGGTCTGGTGGGTGCACCTCATCCTTCCGTGACTGGAAACCCATTAAACCTAACTACCTTGAAGGTCGGGATTGTGTTGCTGCTGTATTCAAAGATAAAGGGAAGTGGAATGACCTGAAATGCAAAAAAAAACTGCAATTTTGCCACGGAGGCAAGTTGTAAGTTTGTCAATCAAATTACACAGGAGGCCATTACAACAGATCAGTTGCCAACAAGAGATGTCAATTGTGACAGCAACACAGCTACCCCCCACGACTACTGTACAAGTAAGGACACATGGTGTCTCTGCATTAACAACACTGATGGGGAATTCAGCCCAGAACACTACACACTCATCAACTCTAGAGTCCACTGAAAACAGTCAAAGTTTGCCCCCTGGTATGTTTAAAATGATCTTGTGCCTTTATGCTAATTTAGCATACAATTTCTTTTTGAAATGAAGTACTATTTGTCTGTTTTTCTCTCTGTTATTCTCCTAAAGGAAACCTGATACTCATCCAGGAAAACATGATATGGTATGATGCTATGAGTTACTGCCGGGAGCACCATATTGACCTTGTCCACATTACCACCAGAGACATTCAGGGGAAGGTGGCTGAAAAGTCAAAGAACGCCACATCAACCCCATGTTTGGTTAGGTCTGCGCTACACTTGTAACTTTGACTTTTGGTTTTGAACCAGTTTAGCTACTGGCTGTTACCAGAACTGGGCACCAGGACAAGGAGCTGAAGGGAAATATGACGGTGGTGTTACAGGTGCCATTGAGGCCACTAGGAGGCAGCAGTGGGTAGGTTTGCCTGAGACAGAAAAACTGAAAATTTGTTATGCACATGCTGGGTGAGTGTGGCGAGCCAGTGACAAACATGCTGCAGTTTTCATGAAAGCTGTATGGACAAATAACACATTGTTTTGCTTATACACGTTTAGCTGTTTCATAATGACATTATTGCAGTTATTAATTCAATGTTTTTGATAATTTAACCTCAAGCTAGTGGACTTTGACAGAGTTCAGCAGAGGTTATTTTAAAGCTCACTTATGATGTCACACTTCCACCCTTGTTGAAATACAGCTGCCTTCTCTATTGTTGAGACTGAATGTAATTAAATATGAAAACCTCATGTGGTGTGTAGGCGTGCACACTCACAGTCATGGGCAGCAAGAGTAATGTGAGAACATTGATCTGCTCTATGCCTTTCACTCAGGGGTTACTATTTGCATGTTGACCCCCTGGGTTGGGCCCCAAGATTGTTTGTCTTTTTTAGACCACCAGAGTATGGCCCCCAATCCAGACTGCCTGCTGCCCTCACTGACCTGAACTTCACTGGCAGCAACATGGAAGACAGAGCTCACAGACGCTCATCTTCTTGTCTGCACCCTTGAAGTACATGGAGCATCTATAACCATGGGAACCAAAAACGATACAATGTATTAATTGATGAAAACTGTATGACATAAATGTAACTGTGAATGCACTGTTTCCACTGTTACCAGACAAGTTGTTCCATAGAACCAAGCTTTGGGGAAACATCATGTCTTGCCTGTGTATTTTTATTTTGGTTACATTTCACAGCACAGTACAAACTTCCTTCCTTTATTCAAATGAATGACTCCAGATAAGTGTTTTAATGGGCTTTAATTGTCAGTTGGTCCATTTTAAAGTTTATGTTCCTTGAGGTGGAAAAAGAAGAAACTGCGTAAAGAATGATACAGCACTGGAAATACACTGTGTGTAATACTATAAGTTATTATAACTGCTGTCAGTTAAAACTATTAAAAAAGTCAAATGGTGAAATGGTTGCATACTGAAGTGAGTCCTTAACCCACAAACCGATAATAAAATTACATGTACGTCCCATTGTATTCCGATAGGCCTCTTTTTAGAAAGAAGTGACCATAACATTTTATATTTTATGTAGCACTTTCAATATTATCTCATTTTAAGAATAGTGCTCATAACAATTTCATTAGAATATGAGTATGTTTGCATCAATTAATTAAAAAACCCCACATAGCCACTGAATACCAGTACGTGTAGCTTGTAATCCACCGCTGCATTTTGATAACTGCTTTTTCATCCACAATGAAGGTCTTGTCACTTGTCAATTACCACGGACCATTACACATGAGTGTGTCATAGCTTAGTTTTCTCCCTGAATAGGCATTGGTCAGTGAGCCTCCTATCAGTTCAATGTTAATGTTCCTTTGGGTCCAGTCAGTCAGACTCTGGACTACCCCCTCACCTCCTTTTCTCACCCTCATCTCCTCTTGTGTGCAGTCCAGCTGGCTCTGACCTCTGAACCTTCCACCCTCACTCCTGACCCCTGAGGACATTCCCACGCCACACCCTTTTGTGTACATCTCTCCATGGAAACCCAGTGGTCACTCCCTCTGCATCTTTAGAGATTATGGCGATAGACATAATTCACTTTCACTGGGATCAGTGTAATGCAACCTATTTTGGCCTAATCCCAATTCAAGAATGAGGTGCTACAAAACCAAAATGTGTCTATTTATTAAGAATATAATACATTTTATTCTAAATATATAAATTTTTAGGACATAGAATATATCCTTGACTGTAGATGTAAGTTTATTATATCAATTATTAGCCTCACTAAATACAATACACAATATTTTTGCTAAATCAAAAAGTTAAATGCAGAAACTAAAGGGTGCTGTCTAAGGAATCGAACATTCAGCTACATTTATATATAACTATGGTCACTTTAATTACAGGTATTTATTTTGACATGTCTGAAGTTTAAACTTTAAACATGAGTGCAAATATTAGTTTTTAACTTCACGCCTCTGTACCTGCCATGCGCACTTGTGTCCTTCCCTCTCTCCTTTTCTTCCCTGAGTGTGCACCCCTCCATAGATCCCTCCCTTCTTTTCCTTCTGTCACTTTCACAGTTAATTGTAGAAAAAGGGATTTTCTCCATTGAGGCCGTGTCTCTTAGGTAACCCCACTCCTGCATGAAATGAGATGGATAGAGGGGAAGAGATAGAGAGGGGGACATGGACAGGCAAACTGAACAAGCAGCAGTTGAGGACGGATGCAGAGAAAAGTGGACTTTACAATATTTGAAAACAGAAAGAACAAGAGTTTAATATTTCATATGCATAGGGACACATGATTAATAGCTGCTTAATTGGGACTATTATCTCTGTATTATTGATGGTGTGTCATGTAAGTATTAAAATAGTTTGCTTTTTCACTTGATAGTACGAGTTAATTCACCAATATGACAGTTTATAATTAAGAAATAAAGGGAAATGTTAAATAATAAATATGAACATTATAAATGATACATTTATATAAGTATTTAGTTGTAGAAACCTTCAGAACATGGTTTACAATCTTTTTAAGAAGCAGCTTCTCTTGAACTACATTTGTGTAGCTTGCTTTCTTGACAGTTCATTAAGTCTTCTGACAAGGAGCAACTGCTTGATCATAAACTTTCAACATCTCAGTAGAGTATTTGATAGATATTTCTGCACTTGTTTTAATTAGTCACCTGTGATATTCTGTCAAACTATTCATCCACTTTAGGATTTTCTCCCAGGGCTAAGAGATGCTATGTCTGTTCATCCCAAGTTTGACAGGGAGTCTGGTGTTGATTGTCCAAACGCAATTCTTGTGTTACTTCTCCATATCCAGGAGTTGTGGATGGACATCACGCGCCCGACTCTCATTTACTCCCTCTTACATCTTGCTGTGGAAATACAGAGATCATCCAGAGACTTTATTAAATATTGTGTAGCTGTGTGCAAAGAGGTGACTGAGTCTGACTTTGCAGGGCCCATACTGGAATTAAACCAATTTGAAGAAGTCGATTTATAATGACATCTGTAAGGAACACTTTAAAATGGAATGCAATTGATAATTTGCAATTATTAGCAAATGTGACTTTTGGCTGTAATTCAAATTTAAGTTTTTCAATTCAAAATCATTTCTTAATTTACACTGAGCTTCCAGCACCTGGACTTTGGCATCTCAATTCTGTGAGTTTTCTCTTGAGGGCTACCTACCTTCTCAAGGCTGCAACAGAGGACTGACACTTTTCAACTTTCTGTAAAGTTCTGAAAAGTTGAAACAGTTTGATTTGTTTTAGGTGTGTGCATATCCCATTATCTTGAAGAGACAAGTAAACTGTACATGCGGATCAGTTGCTTATTAAGTGCAATTAGTATATTTCGCTACGTGGGGAGAATCAGATTATTAATGGATGGGGAGATGATATGGCACGGGGCCACATGGCTTGTTGCTGGCTAAGTGAACTGGAGGCTTTCAGAGATGTGCCACAGTGCCATGACATACTCATTTTGCTGTGCGCTTAACTGGATGTATATGTGTATAACCTATGTGTACATGTCAGCTTGATTGTATCTTCACTTGTTTCAGTTCTTTGAAGCTATCTTAAGCTGAATGTTGACGTTGCAGCCATGCAATCTTTAATCTGAAACTTCTGGAGGAGATTTTAAAAATGCAATTCACAACTTTTTAAATGAATACAATGAAAAAAGTTGAAAATATATGTATGACAAAAAAAAAACAAGTTAGAATTTAAACACCAATGAAATCACCTTGCACAAACACACAGTATTAGAGAAGGTCACTGCAAAGTGGAAAATTACAGCGACTCTAGGGATCAGTGCCTCAATATGGAGCACTTAGCTGGGATAACCACTTTAGTGCTTAAATTCTTCCAACAATCTTGACATGGATGTTTGTAGGTGTTCACATTTACACAAGAGCTACGAGTATAAAGTAAAATATCAATAAAAACATAAATATCTAATGCATTCACTTGCCGTTTTGGTTTATCTTGAATGTAAACTTAAAAAAAAAGAAGTGAATTCTCTGTTCAATCAGTGTGTTTAATGTTGATCTGCATAACATATCTTGCTCCACTTTTTCTTGGTTACTCTGTTTATTGCATCTTATACCAAGCTGTTAATGTTGAAAAAATAAAAGTTTCTGAACTTGTCTCTGTGTGTCTTTGTTACTTGCTGAGGCCACAACGTGATAATAGTCTGTCGGCCTCATAAATCTTACAACTGTTCCATTTTGCCAGATCAGAACACAGTTTGGCAGCTTTTTAAATTCCATTCAGCATATGATCAGTTCACTGATGAATACACACATGATGGGGACTGTATAACTACAGGCAAACTGCACAGGACATGTATTATGTGATGAATAGAAGGCTTTAGTAACTATTGATAAGATATATTAAAAAGTCAGATTCACTAAACTGAAGAAATTAGGGAGTTTACAGATATACTTTAGCTCTACTTTGCAAAGCATTCCTGAACCCTGTGTTGTAGAGTCAACAGTCCTCACTCCATCCCAAACCCAAAGAGCCCAAACTTGATTTCTTGTAAATCACATGATTTGGGGGAAATCTGGCTGACTTGCACTGACCAATGAGGGAATAGTTACACATTGTGAAATAGAAACCAGCACTTTCCATGCTGCAAGCCAACCAAGGATAAGAAATAGATCAGTCTGTTTAGATCTCATTCTTTCTCATTAATTTCTTTCTTTCATCTATGTAGAAATTATACACTACTGAACCAACAAGTTTGTCACACATCATCTGCACACACCAGTATACATGTTATATCTGAAGTTATGATATTCTCAGGTTATTTTTTCCTTTTAGTACATGCTGTGTGAGACATCACTCTGAGGAATGCAACCCCTTTCTACGTTATCTTAGAAAGAAGAAAAAACATCAGAGGGAGGGCATTAGTGAGAGTCCAGTGATTGAGAAATACAGGGGTGGTTGACAAAACAAAACCTCAGAAGCCTGAGTCAGAGCAGGGAAACAAACAGGAGCTGCACAATGAAGCTCTTCATCTTTTCGATACTGTTCCTGATCTTGGCTATGGAATCAGAGTGTTCAACGGACAAAAGGTAATGTAAATGTAAATGTAGAAGTAGCTGCATGAATAAACATTATGTAATAATCTAAAGTAATGCCAACCTTTTTGTGTTTAATGCAAAGACGGTTCAAATATGCTTTCTGTCTTGTTAGACTTGATATCATTACACATTAAATAACTTATGTATATTTTCAGCATAATGATTATTATGTTATTTCGTATAAAGTAATAGATAAGATAATATACGCAGCATTGCAGATGTTTCTCTATAGGCATGGAAGTCTGTAAATGCAAAAATAGCAATGAAAGTGCTATTTTTCACCTTTGTTTGCAGATTCTTCATCTCAGCCCCCAGAGTGTTTCATGTGGGTGTTAAAGAGAAAGTGTTTGTCCAGATAGCTCGTCTTAATGATCCTGTTACTCTCTACCTGGAGCTCGAGCAGGGCGGTATTGTGTCTGCAAGGGAAACTGCTGAGTGTAAAGTAGAAGGGGAGATCAAAAAAGTTGAGCTCATGGTATGAGAAACTTCCCCACTCATACAAAAATCAAACAATTTAGACGAGAATGAGATGTCATTAACCCAAACTTGCATCTTTACAGGTAAGCAGGGATGCAATTTCAAGGTTACCTAAAAAAAGTGAACGTCTCTACCTTAATCTGGTGGCAGAGAGCCCCTCCTTCAGTGGCAGGAGGGTAACAAAGGTCCTGATATCAAAACACAGGGGCAATATCTTCATTCAGACTCATCAGCCAATCTACACTCCAACCCAAATAGGTAAAAGGAATGTAAAACAATGTGAAATAATTCCGCACTCTATAAAGAAATAACAGTGTTTTTAAAGCGGTTTTATGTTGATGATCTCTCTTCTAGTGCAGTACAGGATATTCAGCCTTGACCACACATTCAGACCTCATGAAGAAACATTCCAGATATCAGTATTTGTGAGTAGTAGAGTAGATTCTCTTAATGAATAAAGAGAACTTTGAAAGATCTGCACAAATAATTTCCATGGTTTAATTTTATGATTCATGTTTTTACAATTTTATGATAGAATTCTGCTGGAAACAGAATAATGAAGTCCTATAAGTCTGCAAAGGGAGGAATACTCAGAGGCACATTCCCCATACCTGATGTCTCCAAGTATGTAAAAACAGATTTACAGTAAACTGTGTGTAACATAACAGCACGAGCAACTTTGACATGTGTAATAACACATGAATATTTTGTTTGCAAAGATCGGGCACATGGAAGATTACAGCACACTATGAAGGCGATGAAGCACATGTTGCTTCCCGAGAGTTCAGAGTCCAAAAATTCGGTAAGATAATTTGAAGTGTTTTGCTTCTTTTTCAAAATGAACAGATAATATTTGTTCCCTCTAAAAAACATTTTTATTGTTACACACCCTAGTTATGCCAAGTTTTGAGGTGAACATCGCAATGGAACAAAGCTATATTTTGCTGGATGCTATACAATTTGACTTCACCATCTCAGCCGCGTAAGTGTTGATTCATTTCACATTAAACTTGTTTCACTGCCAAGTTTTTCTGTTAAAGCTGCATTTATCAATTTGGCCACTTAACATGCCGGGGGACTCAGAAACAAGCTGAACAACACACAGACAAATGGTTTACCTTATGAAGTAACGTTGCCGCCAACTTTGCGTTTGCCTACCTAACTGTTAGCGTTAGCTTAATGTTACAGTTAGCTACTTACACATCAAGAATTATGTAAAAATAAATTGGTTAAAAGTGGCTAAAAGTCTGTGTAGAGCAGCAAATTTGAGTAATTGTGTGTCATTAACTGACTCCTTTCAAATGATCCCTAGTAATTTGATTCGGTATTAATATAAAATATGTTGATTAATGCAGTTTGATAAGAAGGAAAGCACATTTTACAATACAGGCTAATGTTATAAGATTCCATTTTTGTCTTAACTTCAACAGTCACATTTTTACAATGACTGTTTCTCCAGGTATTCACATGGTGAGAAAGTCGATGGGTCTTACCACTGCCAATTTGGAGTAGCAAAAAAAGATACAACCAGTGGTAAAAAAATGAAGCCTGTTTTTATCAGGGGACTGGAGGTCGATGATTCGGTGAGGAAATCAAAACAAAATTTATAATCTATCTTACTTCAAGTTGAGAGATCGAGTACTTGAAAGTCAACACTGTGCCATTTCTTGCAGGTCAAGGATGGAAGCGCAACAGCTTCTTTGAAGATAGCAGACCTACATGGACAACTCAAAAATCAAAAGCTGCAAACGCTCTCTGAATTAGAGCAAAGTGGAGCACAACTCTACTTGGGAGTATTTGTCACCAACATACAAAGTAATTACAAAGTCAGTAACCCCCCCAAAAAAACTAATTTGGTATTTAGTATACAGCAGTGTTAATTGGCCAGACAAGTAGTTTCTGTTTCTTGTTATGCACCTCCAGGGCACTGCAATGACTCTGTATTTTGAGAAATTATATTTAATGCGATATGTGTTGAAATATAGTAGTTTCACTGACTTGAGTGTAAGAGTAGCTAAATAGATTTGTCCAGTTAAAATTAATTACCAAAATCCTATATTTGACACCAAAATTACAGCAAAACTGTATAATGCTATGAAGTTGCTTTAGAAATATGTTAGTGACACTTAATTATTATTCAATATACAATATTCCTATTATTCTGTTACTATGATATTCTGAAAATAACACAAAAAAAACAATTGTATTACTGCTAGTACTATTACTACTACTACTATTATTATTATATTAATAGTAATAGGAATTATAATTGATCTCAAATTTAAAGGATAATTCTCTCGAGCTGTGCCATCTTGTTTTTGAGAGGGTATTAGATGAAGAAGAAGAAGAAGAGGAAAATAGTGGGAATATTATTATATTATTGTGAATTTTTCATTGCATTTGATATCTGCATTGTTTTGGCTCAGGTGGAGAAATACAAGAGGCAGAAGTTTACCTTCCTATCATCTCCCACAAATACACCGTAGATCTCTCTAGAACTCGCTCCTATTTCCTTCCTGGATATCCTCTGGTTGTGGTGGTAGGCATGAAACTAACAAATGGCTACACATCTTTGTACATGACTGTGCTTATTTTATATGTCAAATATTTAGTTTGATTTTGTTATTATAGGTAGCCGTGCGTCTCCCAGATGGCTCCCCAGCAGCTGGTGTGCCAGTACAGATTGATGTATCAGAGTCTTCAGAGAAATCTTGGCAAGGCAACACTAACCAGGAGGGGGCAGTGTGTCCTGTGTTTAATCTTGTCACTGCACCTCAGATTACTGTTGAGGTTAGTATCCCTAAACAACCAACAAGTTAAAGGTGTTATCAAATTGTTAAACCACTGGAATTTTAATTCAGTTGAACTATTTACACCCCGACTTCATTAGGTGTCAGCAGGTGGCCAGCAATACAGGAAAGTAATTCAACCTGCATCATCTCCAAGTGGCAGCTACCTTTACCTGAGTTTTACCAACAGGATATACTCTGTGGGCGAGACATTTAGTGTAAATTACAACACCATCAATAGCCAGAATCGTGGGTTCATATACTACATGGTGAGTCATATCTGAGTGAATACAACATGGTTTGTTTTGACAAAGAGATGCAACAGTTTTTTATATCTAACATTTTTAAATTGACAATGCTGCAGGTCTTAAGCCGTGGGATCCTAATAAAACAGGATTCTCTCAGAATTGGCACTTCAGTGAAAGCCAACCTGGAGATAACGCCTGATATGGTGCCATCCTTCCGTCTGATTGGCTACTTCTACGACCAGGGTGGTAACATCATTGCTGACTCGGTGTGGGTTGATGTCAGGGATGAATGTGAGATAAAGGTCGAGGTGAGTAAACTGAACAGATAAGAGCAGCCTGAGCAGTGTGACACAATAAACAAACAGAACTGTACCTCTGTGGACTGTGTGTGTTAGTTCTGTATAAGTAGGACACTTCTTGTTTTGTTTTGCATTTGTGATAATCAGGACGGGGGGGGGGGGGGTGGGTGGGTTGGTAGGGGGGGGTCCATATAATGTACAGACTTAGTGAAATCAACTTTAGTTTTGAAGTAAATGATCACAGATGCAAATGCTGCTGTGGTGGGTGTTATTAGGTTACATGCCAATTTTGATTCTTTGTCAATACAAAATATATAATTCACATTAGGTTAGTTTCAACTACTGACTGAGCTCAGTCTATGTGTTTACATGTATATATATTTAGATGTTTTGTTTTAATGTCTTAATCTTGATCTTGGTCAAAGGCATTTAAAAATATCTCTATAATATTTTGACTTTCATTTAGGTGGCACACAAGGGACAATTTGAACCTGGACAAAAGGCTGAGCTACGATTTGATTTACATGGTCAGAAAGCCAAAGTGGCTTTGCTGGCTGTGGATAAGGCCTTCTATGCTCTCCATGCCGATAATAAACTCACACCCAAACAGGTAACAGCTTCACACACTTCCTTCACATGTACTCTCTCTTACAACACACTGAGGTTTTAATTGGACCCATATACTATAATACAGTAAATCCAAGCTCTTGTTCCTACTTTTCAGGTGTTCTCGTCTATGCAGTCATATGACCTTGGTTGCTCATACCCCGGAGGATCTGACCCTGAATCTGTACTGACAAATGCTGGCCTGGCTTTTGTTTCTCACTCCCAGTCCCAATGGAAGCGTATGACAAAAAAATAATTTAGCTGCATTTAAATCCTTTAAAATGTTGAATGAGAACAGGGCAGATATTCATCCAGTTTAGATTGTGTTATACAGTATTTTTTACTTGTCTAGATGTAATAAAGATGGTTGAAGCTCAATACTGTGGAGAATAGATTACATTTGAAGACAATGTTTAGCTTTTAGCAAATTATTCTTCTCATAATACCAACGACCATCCAAACTCAAGAAGCTATCCACATATTTATCCCATTCCGAGTCTTAATGCTGTTATACTATTTTTCCAGCTCACTGTTATTCACAATCTGTGACTAGAGAGAGACGCTCTGTGGACCTTCAACAGGAAATGATGACCTTAAGTAAGACAACATTCTGGCATTGTCCGGTCTGAGATAATGTTACATACGTCTGGTAAGAATATGCTATAAAAAAGTGTCTTTTCTTTTCAATGTCATTTTCAGAATCTAACTTTTCCGATGAAAAGTTGCAAGGCTGTTGTGTTCGCGGGTTTTCTCTCATCCCTATGAGACAAACATGTCAGGAAAGAGCAAAGAGAGTCTCTCTGGTGGAAGCAAATCCTGTTTGTACAGAAACCTTTTTAAGATGCTGCCTTGAAGGAGAGCGACTGAGACAAAAAAAGATACAAGAGGATGCCCAGAAAGGACTTGCGAGGAGTGAGATGAAATGATCAAGAGGACATTAAATACTTTACAAATTATCATAGAGTGTAATTTCAAACCTTTCATTTTCTCATTTTTAGCTGCAAGCGTAGCTGACATTGAAGAGTTCTTCTTGGACACTATTGCTCAGTACATTCGAAAAGTTTTCCCCCCAAGCTTTGCATTCACAGAATTTGATGTAAATGACAAAGGAAGGTAAGTGGTGAACTAAAACTGAACTTTAAGACAGTTATTTTCCATTGATATATAGTGGCTATTTACAGCCTTTGATACCCCAGAGTTTTTTGTTTTATCATTTGCATTTGCTTCTAATATTCTAATATGGTTAAATGCATCACCTTAAGTCTACAGTATAAAATATAAGTAGACAAAGTATTTGTCACATGCATTTTATAACCAATTCCTTCATTCCTTCTTAGTTATGCGTTGGCTCTACCTGATTCCATCACCACATGGGAGGTTCAGGTCGTCACTTTGTCTGCAGCCACCGGTAATAACAGCTTCCCACTTCACAATTGCATCTCGATATTTGACTGAGGAGCTTCTCAGTGTAATTCACTGACTCTGTTTCATTCAGGTTTCTGTGTGGTTAAGCCAGCTGAGGTCAGAGCATTTAAGACGGTATTTGTGTCTCTGAGACTGCCTTACTCTGTGAAAAAATACGAGCAACTATCCATTTTGCCTGTTATCTACAACTATGGCTTTGACAGTCTAGAGGTAAATATAACCTAATGTTGACCTTAAGTGGCACTTAAAACTGTAACCACCTGCTGTACAACTTGAAATTCAATTCTTAATGTCATTTTTCTCTGTGGACGCCTGCATTTGTATAGGTGGCAGTTCATATGGAACAAACTGAAGGACTTTGCTCCCCCGGCTCAGCCACCACTACATCTTTTGTTAACATTACTGTGGCACCACAGTCTTCCCAGCTCGTCTTTTTCTCTGCTGTCCCCATGGTAACTGGCTCAATACCTATCAAAATACGTCTCTTTGATATGACGAACGATCGAGGGATAGATGCAGTTGAGAAGACTTTGAATGTTTTGGTGAGTGACGAAGATATTAGCTCTGCAATAATAATTTTATAATATGCCTACCGGACAAAATAAATACGGCAACATATACAGTGACATATTCAAATAAAAATACCTGCTTTTATAATCTCTCCATATGTGACATATCATAATTTTCACATAACTTCTGAAGACGTTACACATTTTAATCTTAAACAAAAACACTGATAACATTTTCAGCTGTTTTCTCTTTTTTAATCAGTACTGGTGACATCTTTATGCATAATGGTCAGTCTGTTTTTACAAATTGATAGAAGTGTTGTTAAAAGCATTGTTAACTTAACTTAACTTTTCTTTTTCTGCTAGCATATTTTCATATGTAAGACTAGGGACACTGTAACTTGGTTGTATTTTCTCATGTTGTAGACAGAAGGTCTACAACAGAGAGTAGAAGGAGCTAAAGTGTTTAAATTAGATGGTGAGTTGTTTCAGTATTTCTTAGTGATACTTGCTTGACAGCTTCAATATTTTTTTTTACATTTACATTTGCTTTAATCAATGTACGTCTATCTTGATAGGGAGGAGCACTAAGACAATGACCATTGATGGAACCTTACCAGATGACACAGTCCCTGGCTCAAGCTCCAATATTTTCATTTCACTGGAAGGTACAGTATGTGCTGTTAGACACAGACATACAACTCACAGACCTTTGTAAAGGACAGATTCTTACCCTTTCTCTGTTCTCATCTGACAGAGGATGGATTTGGCAGTTCATATGCCAAGAACCTTCTTTCTCCTGAGAAAGTTACTCGCTTGATTGTATTGCCTAAAGGATGTTTAGAACAGACAATGGTACGACTGGCCCCTACAGCTTCAGCCCTCCGCTACCTTGACATGAGTGATCAATGGTTTGACCTGCCTGCTGGTTCCAGAGATGATGCTCTTGACAAAATCGAGAAAGGTAGGAGTTGAGAGGGATAAAAAGGAGTTAACTCGTATAGAGCTTATTCATTGCACTAAGCTAAATACACTCCCAACAAGGGTTGAAGACAGCAAATTGCCTTTAGATTTTACTGGAAGCCAACTGTGAAAAGGATGAAGTTCCATAAGCAAGATTTGTACCAAAGTTATAGCAAAATGGATTAGTAAAGTAACAAGGAAACATGATTAACAAAAGTATGGACTATTTATCAAAATAATTACACTGTGCTTCATGTCAGAAAAAAGTAAAATATCACAGCCCACAAGAGTAAAAGTAAAACTAGTAAAATGCACAACAGATATCCCTACAGTTACTTAGACTGTTAGAATAGTTGCTAGCTTGCTTAGCAGTAAGTTATATAAGTTATATATATGATGTTTCATCTTCTAGGTTTAAACAAGAATACAGTGCATTAGACAAGGTAAAATAATGGATTATTTGTTCTAGCTGGTGGAGGTGTAGGTATACAATGTTTGTCAACTGGAAATTACAGTTGAGAAACAAAACAAATTTCACTTAACATGTTTTAAATGGGAAAAGTTCTACTGGGACTCAAAAGTGACCCCTCCTGTTTCAACTTCTTGTTTTATGTTGATATTGTGGGATGTTATGAACACACTCTCTACAGGTCACTTTAAAGGATACAAACATTTTTGTTATTAACAAGGTAAACACTTTCTTTACAAGGTTATCTACATATTTTACAAAAGAAGAAAAGCAATGGATCTTATGGAGCATGGGGCTCAGTGCCATCTAGTAATTGGTGAGTATTTGTTTTATGCTGCCTTATTGATTTTTGATGCAAGCTAGTTTCTTCCAATATCTCACATGGAAAATCAACTTTTTATTATTTCTCTTGTCCTCAGGGTGACTGCCCTTGTAGTGAAAGTGCTATCATTGGTGGCGCAGCGTCAGACAGCAACTTTTGGAGTGCAGGGCAGGATGGCTAGGGTTGTACCAGAAGAAGAGATCAGGCGTCCTGTCAGTTACTTGCTCTCAGTACAGAAGTCTGATGGGTCATTCACTGACCCACATCCAGTGCTACACAGAGGAGTTCTGGTAACCTCTACTGCATACATGTTAGAGCATGCACAGCAGTATAGATGTGACAACAAACTCAATATCAGTGATTTGAATGCAATATTGTTTGTGTGTGTTTAATTTAGAAAGGAAAAGACCAAGACGCATCCATGACAGCTTTTATAATTCTGGCACTTCACCGGTCCCTTGAATTCCTGCACACAGAAGGGAGAAATAATGCGGTGAGATAATATGAATATGTACTGTTCTGGAAGTTTTTTGGATACGTGACTTTTCCTGTACCGTTGCCATGAAATTAACATTTGCAGGTCTTGAAATGTGAAATGGTTTGAAAATGTTTGGATGAATTGCCAGAAAATTGGGAACAGACATTTATGTTCCCCTCAGGATGAATTGTAATAGCTCAGGTCAGAATCAGGTCAAATCAGTTATTAACCCGTATTCAGTTATTTGGTTTATGTTAAAATACCTACAAAACTAATGACTTTCTCATCATCCTCAGCTGTACTTTGTTTGTTTGAGCTAATTAGAAAACCGTAGCATGCTAAATGCTAACACGCTAAAATAAGATCAATGTACATGGTAATAATCTCCATGTTACCATTGTGAGCATGTTAGCATGCTTACATTAACATTTAGCTCAAAGCATTGCTGTGCCTCAGTACCGCCTTATAGAGATGCTATCGGTGGTCAACTCTTAGTCTTGTTTATTATTGTTGTAGTGACATAGCCAATGCATGATTTGATTAGGATTAGATTAGATAAAAATAACTAATTGACTGCCTTCATGTTACTTTGTACCAGGAAGCAACCATTTCAAGATCAACAACATATCTCCTGTCACACCTTGAAGAACTTCAGCATCCCTATGCTGTTGCCATTACAGCCTACTGCCTTGCAGTTTGCCTGCCAGATGGAACAGATCATTCATCTACCTGGACAAAACTTCAAGCACTGGCTACTGAAGGCATGTCCAAGTAATGCAAATGGGTGTGGGTGCTATAGATAAAATATGTACGGTAATTTCATATTGTGTTATCCATATATATCATTAAACAGTCAATAGACTAATTTAAGCATAATCAATTAGGAAGCTGATTTCAGGTCAAATAACTTAACAGAAATGTCATTTTTAATGAACTTTTGAATGAAGTGCCTGACAAAGGAAGGTATTTCATTACATTCATGCATAAATCATGTAAAAATCCAATATTGCCACAAAGCAGTCCTTCTAATGGTTTTATTTATGGAGATATTAAAGTGACAGTTTTCATGGTGTAAACTGTATGTGGCAGTCGATTGACCAATTTATATTATCTCATATATTTACAAATCGAGAGCACCCATACTTGTTTTGGTGAAAATATGAACTTCAACAAAAAGGTGTTTCACAATATACTATTGTTTGAAATTGTTTTAAATGTTCCTAATTTTTTTATTATCAGGGAAGAATGGCTGTTATCTGTGGACAACTGATTCCAACCCTCAGAGTCAAGAGAATGCAGATGCCATCACAGTGGAGACTACAGCCTATGCTCTCCTCACTGCAGTGGAACTTGGGCATACCAAGTGGGCAGACAAAACAGCCTGCTGGATTACAACCCAAGAAAACTATTTTGGAGGCTTCAAATCATCACAGGTGATTGGGAAGCTAGATTGAGATTTGTTTGATCCCAAAGAATCCCTGTCTTTGGACAAAGCCCATGTATCCCCTGTGTGCCCCCACATCAAACAGTATTTTCAAGATTAACCATCCGAGTAGAGATGTTAAACATGTTGTTAATGTTTTATTACCTTGCCCAGGATACCATCATGGCACTGGAAGCCCTCTCAGAGTATGAGCTCAAGAGGCCTGAACTTCCTGAAATGAATCTAATAGCAGAGTTCACAGTTCCAGGAAAGAGAGGCATCGTACAGCTTAAACTGGACAATAAGAAGGAGAAGGTGGAAACAGACCTCAAGGTATCATAGAGCACTGTCAACATTACACCTAAATACACACATAAATATTTATCTTTATTCTTAGATAACTTTGTTTTGTTTTTTTCCCCAGAAACTTACAGGGAACAACATTGTTATGCAATTGACAGGAGAAGGCAATGTCAAGCTAAAAGTAAGTTTGATTCATGTCTGTATGTATGCTGAAAGAGATCGATAATTTACAGCATATCACCAATGTGACTGGCAGGTTGTAAAGGCTTTCCACCTACTGGATTCCAAAGACGACTGTAACCAGTTGTCTATCAGCGTCACAGTGGAGGGGAAAGTGAAGTACACTGGTGAGCTTTTGTCCCTGTTGACAAATCACATCCACTTGTATTACTGATAAAAGCTACACAGATACATTAACCTCTCTCTCTAGCTAAGGTCATAGAAAATTATGATGAATACGATGATGACTACGGTAACACTGAGGAGAAGGAGGTGCGAGTGCCACGATCAGCCATTGAGTGGTTTGATGCCCGCACCCGAAACAGGAGAGCTCTTGATAACAACTTAAATTCAGACGAGACTGTCACCTACAGAGTCTGTGTCAGGTCAGTTCATGAGATTTAAGATTGAGAGCATATTCATGAGACAATGAGCTTTGCGGGAAAAGGTCACAAATCCTGATCAGCCAATATTTTTCATTGCTTTCCTGTGTGTAGTCATAGCCTGAACCGAAATCTCACAGGAATGGCCATTGCTGACATCACACTTCTGAGTGGATTTGAGGCTGTAATTGAGGACCTGGACATGGTTAGTAGCTCTCTCTGCCTCCTCTTCATCATTGTCAGCTATAGCGGGTCATGTCATGTCCCATTCATTTTCTCAGTAGACAAGCTGAGGTGATTGACATGAAACTCTCAGTGCAAAAATTAGCAACCGTTTTAGAAAATATGTTGTTCTTTGACAAGCTAAATTAGCCTTCAAATTTAGCTTTCAGACAGCAGAGTGGTATCAATTTTCTCATCTAACTCTTGGCAAGAACGCGAATAAGCATCCCAAAACATCAAAGTTGCACTACTGACTTGCACCTCTGACTGCCTTGTTCTCCATAGCAGCCCTGATTTGGTAGTATTTGTCCATCATGCCAAACTGACAGGAAAAAACTAACAAAAGCATTATTTCTCTGAAATAAATTTGAAATAATTAAAGTTGGGGGCTGTAATATAACATTATCTGGGAGAATCACATGTTTCTATGTTGAGTACCACTGAGGACACCATAAAAAGAAACATTTACAATGTAAAAAATATATTATCAAAAAGTTAAATTCTTGTCTTCTTGTAGCTAAAACAGGAACCTGAACAATACATTTCCCATTATGAGGTCTCCTATGGAAGAGTGGTGCTATACTTCAATGAGGTAAGGCTGAAATCTATTTACGGTACATACTCAAAAGGTTTACATGTCCAGTATTAAAAGATTTATTCTCTCACTCTAGCTCTTTGAATCAGAGGAATGTATTAGCTTTGATGCTATACAGAGAGTACCAATCGGCCTTCTACAGCCTGCTCCAGCTGTGTTCTACGATTATTATGAACCAAGTAAGCTTCTTATTTGATGTTTGCAGCATTTTGTTGTCAGGAGAGAGGGAACATCTTTGCATAATTTACCAGGAATTTATGAACTATTTGTCCTTTCCTTGCAGGCGTAATGTGTACTGTGTTCTACAACGCCCCCCAAAGAAGCAAGAGGGTCTCCAAACTGTGTTCGGAGGACGTGTGTCAATGTGCAGAAAGTAGGCCATTACTCTCAAGACCCACAATGACAAAGACCCGTGAATAAATGTAGCTATACCCTTCAGGTTTGTGTAAATAATTAAAATTGCATTGTGTTCATTTTGTTCCTTCAGGACCCTGTCATAAAGTTCAAAACACATTCCAATCTGAAAGAGGTGGAATAATCACAAAGGTAGACCGTTCACAACATGCTTGCTTCAGCCCTACAGTAGATTACGGTCAGTACTCCACACAAGACATTATGGTGTATTTAATAATAACTTGAATATATATATATATATATATATATATATATATATATGTTTTTTTCTCATGTAGTCACATTATACCAACATTATTCAACAGAACAGTTCAGATGAATGGTTGTTGATTAATGGTTGGTTCTTGTTTTATTTCAGCATACATTGTTGAAGTCCTCAATGTTTCAATGAAGAGTAACTTTGAGCTGTACAAAACAAATGTAATCGAGGTACTCAGATCACGTAAGTAAATTGCAACCACAAGCCTTAGCAGATGTAACACCAACCTTTAAATTGTTGCGTTTATGCTTGGAAGACATACATTTAGACTATCATGTGTCTTTCAGATGGAGATATGCTTGTGAAAGAGAATTCTGTTCGGGTATTTGCTAAGAGGTGTCAGTGTAAAGGACACTTAGGCTTGGGCAAACAGTATCTCATCATGGGCAAAGATGGCTCCACAACCGACTCAAACGGAATGTAAGTGCGGTCAATAACATTAATGAAAGCACAATATAACACTGATCGATTCTCATGCTGGTCACTCTCTCTCCTTTTTTTGTAGGATGCAGTATCTGTTGGAATCAAACACCTGGGTTGAAAAAAAGCCTTTGCAAGGAGAATGTAAAAAATCTACACGTGGTGGTGCCTGCAGGGATTTTAATGCATTTGTAGCCGAGTACAGGGTTGATGGCTGCCGACAGTGAAACAACATCTGTTTCATTTGACTTTCACTTCCAGTTTAATGTAGCTCAGTTACAGTAGTTTCCCATGAGTCAACATGGGTGTCAAGAGCTCTTTTTTCTGCGTTTATAATCAATGAAAGTCATGAAAGCATAGTATAAGAACATCCACACATACTGAAACATTATAACTGATTCAGCCCGACTCCACCACGGTATCATTTGAAATTATACAGCTTACAATGTAACCATTAATCATGTCTTTATGTCCAATACAGCTACCAGTGTTTAAATAAAGGAGCAATTGTTAATGTTGTATAGCGAATACTTTTGTAGGTGTATAATGCAGCAGCAACCGAAGAAAAAGAGTGCATCTGCAAACAAACATTTGCTCTTTCATGTCTTTCCAAATAGTGTGATTCAGTGTGGTTTACTGATTTGATTTAGCTTTATTTTTGAATATATATATTTTTTTAATGTTTTTTTTTCTTATACGGGCAGTAAAAGAGCTGAGAGGGGTCTCTGTACTCAGCGAAACCCCCCTCAAAGTTCCCCCCCTCCTTACTCAACATCTGCAAGGTGAGGGAAAGGGGCGAGGGGGAACGGTTTCAGGTTTATGTGCATAGACATAAAGTGGCATGGCAGTCTGCACGTAAGACTGGCTTACTTGCCCCCCCAGTGGAGTTACACAGTGACAGCATTCGGAGCAATCATCACCTCATAAGGATAAGAACTCTTTATTAGCTCTAAAGGGGTAATAGTCCTCCTCTGAAATGTGCCCCACTTAGAAACAATGCTGAGTGTAATCATATAATCCAAAAACATGTTGTAGTTGTAGGCAATGCTGAGAGAAGTAATGGGAGAAAACGAGGGGTAGTCGGAGGGAGTTGTGCAGCTGGAGTCGGAGGCGGGCATGGGTGGAGAGGTGAGGAACAAGCAAGGGCTTATGTGCTTATATTATTCTAATCTCAGAGGCCAGGTCCAATGTAAGCAACATGGGAGTACTGACCATCACTTCAATCACAGCCAGATCAATGCCTGCACTGTTCCAGCCTCTGCCATTAGACATTTCATTACATTTGAATCAATAAAGGGTAAATAAATACGCAGACTTCAGCATCACACATTTTCATCTTGGGATTACTTTAGTGGGCTGTCAGTAGCCAACAGCAACAGCACATTTGAAGAAGAGGTCTTTTTTGCTGTAGCCTTCTTCTCAAGCTAATCAATGGCTTGTCATGACCAAGCAGTCCTAAATTCTGCCTATGATTAGAGTCACAATGAATCAAGAGGAGCAACAAAAGTAGTAGCAGATCAGTTATTGCTCAGGCTGTTTGTGCAACACAATAAAATACAAATATTCTCTCAACAAAGACAAATTGATGGTGGTGAGTGACTGACAGATTTGTATGTTTGTAGGTCCGCAGATTGCCACAAGAGATTTACTGTGAACACACGCGTTCCAGTGCATGCTCACCTACTCTGACACACCAAATATGCTTGATCATCAACTGTGAAATTGGCTGGGGAATTGTGAAATGTGCTCATATGACCAGGTGTATTTTGATAGGTGTGCAGTAGTCGTAGTTGTTAAAGGCATGTCTCCAGCCATTTTTCCAAAGGCCAACACAGGGTCAGCGGTTTGAGGGTGGTCGATGGTGCAGAAAGGAGTAGGGTGAGGGCGGAGATGTTCTTGGAGGCTGCCAGCAGATGGAGGCACTGATGGAGTGGGACCACCCACTCGGGAGTCCTCACTACACTGACAATGACTCTTTGTTATCCATCTCAATATCAAGGTGACTTGGTTTGTTGAGCCCTTTTTCACAGAAGTCATTTTGACACGTATCACAGTAGGAAAAGCCACAGATGTAAAAGATAAAATGAATGATGACTGGATTCCATTCAGCTGCTTCAGTGTCAGGGTCCTGATATTGTGCACGCTGGCTCCTTGTCACCCTGTCATGGCTGACTGGGACACATGAAAAGAACGGAGCCATTGTTAATGTCATTAGCAGCACTTGCGCTTTTACTACAAAGACAAGTCAAGATGTGACATGTTCTCCCCATGAATTACAGATTTATTTCATTCATTTTGTAAGTTCAAATGTACAGACAGATACTACTCATCTTGCAAAGATGTGTACCATGTGTTTGCATACAAGCCAGTTAGGGGTACGCATTTGTATATGGTTGTATGTGGTTTAGCCTGTGAATAGATTTGTGTGCATGTGTGTACCTATACTGTAGCAAGGTGTGCCAGTTGATTTTTATTTGCGTTTTGAACATGTCTGTTTTCCGTTATATGGGTTTGTGAATGGGAAAATTTAGATTTAAATTTAGTTGAATTATTGGCTGCTCTTTATCTTCAGCACTTTCCTCTGTAGGACCAGACAGGCATCATTTAATGCTTCCAGTATGTCTCTCTTTGTCACCTCTCTCCTCTAGTTACATGCACAAACTCAATCCACCATTGGCAAGAATCCATATGTAAATCAAACATTATGTGATAGAGGACGTTCATACACAGTCCCCCTCAAGCACCACCTGCAGTCTCGTGGTGCCGACTAGCTCAGCATGCAGAAATTAGCTGTTCATTTGACATATATGTACACAGACCTGGAATAACCATAACTACATTATTCACAAATGTATTGTCTTCTACATCTTCTACATGCACTGTAGGTTAGTTGTCTTTCAGAATCAGAACATGGAGTACATGCAACTAAAATATCCACTGCTAAATATATTTTTGAAGACTAACATAAACATTGTTTCTCATGAAATAACTGAATCTTAATCGATGTCAGTGCATTTTACGTCATCTTTAGAAAGCCCCAATGACTTTTGATTTTGCACTCCTGTAAAATTAGGAAAATGTCACTTATGCCCTGTTTGCACTAGACCCTTGATAGACTTGTCTTCATGTGGTTTACAAAAGGTGGGATGGTGGGTGGCCATTTGGTCAGGCATTCAGAGACTCCACAGAGCATTCCTTAAATCGGGTGGATATTTGGTCACTTACATAACTCCCACGTAGTTACATCTCATTACCTCCAACAAACAGCCTATTGATATAGCAAGCGGTTCCTGTCCCCCAGAGTCAGCACTGAATACCTGCAGTGTTATGCTATGTATTCCAGCTGAATCATGATTCTCAGACTAGGGCTTTATTCAGTCAAATTACTTAATTAATCAAAGTTACATACAGCAGACAATGAAACAACTGTCATCAGCCATGCAGAGTGGAAAATGCAGGCTATTTTTGTGTTACAGCACGTGAACACAAAAAATGTACTGTACACAGTTTCAGAGCAAAACTGCAATATCAATATGTATACTAAAAGTGTGATCCCATTAGATATTAGATTACACACAAAAGGTTGAAGTCAAAGTGATGAATTATTCATATGTTAACCAAAGGTCACTGAATGCCGCTTTAAATCTACCAGCAGAATGCATAGTATTTAAAGTAACTTATCAACATTACAAAGAAAAAGAAAAGGAAAACACAATACAAGAAAGTAGTTGGTCATATTTGATACGCAGATCTTTATAAAGATGCCACTATTCTCACTAAGTCCAATACAAATAATTTCCATGGTGGTTGAAAGAGTGGGACCACTAGGCGTGGAGAAGGGGTGTGGGGTGGGGGTTCCTTAAGTAGGAGCAGACTTCATCACTCTCCTCCTTTCTAGTGGTGGTCCTTTCCCTCACCTCTTTCCTCCCAGATCATATCCAACAAGTCTGTGTGAGCTCCACATGGAGGGAGTGACACAAAGAAAGAGATAACGCTAAGAACTAAATAATTTTTACTGGTAAGTAATTTTTTTCCCCATGTAACTGTAATTTGATTGAATATACTCCACTTTGATGTCTGCTGATATTCCTTTACAGTATGATGCCTTTATAGTGCGCAGCTATTCTCAGGGTGTTGAAGAAATATATTTGTGGAAAAGTGTCATGTTGTTGTATAATTCTCTGCTAAAAAAAGACCGTAAACAGCTACACTACACTAGCTGCAGTGAGGGGTGAACATGATATGTAATTCTTAGTGTGCACACATAATGTAGCATGGTTATACCTACTATAACTGACCTTAATTTGTCTTAGCTTTAATTGTTTTTAATTCTATCAAAATGACTGTGTAGTATGACAAGTAAAGAGTTGCTATTGATTCAGATATTGCTGCAGCCAATAAGTCAATGAATCCATGCACTCCAATGCGTCATTTAAAAATGTCCTTGCTGTGTATCAAAGCATCCTAATGTGTTGACCTTCTCCATGGTTTATTTGATTTTCTACAGATTTAACGCCAAGGTTGGACATATTTATTTTAGTGGTTTCATGAGTCGTGGCTGCAGCGAGTTATATAACCTTCTGTATAGTGAAAGACGTGCAGTGTCTCCCACAGTTCTATACAGTGATGCTCTGTTACCTCTCTGCATAGTCTCTCCAGTAGACTCTCTAGACTTCCCGCTCAAGTCACTTTCTTCCTTCCTGCTCAGAATCAGCTAATTTAGGTTTGACTTGGCAAGCCATGGAAAACACTGCTGCAATTCTTCAGCTCACACTGTATTAGTTTTTCTTCACTTTTGAGGATGTATCAGTATGTATGATTAAAAAAAAAGTCTATAAAAGAATTTTTGATGAACAGGTTGTTCAGTGTGTGGAATTTGAGGATATGTCAGCTCGGTAATATTTGTGTTCATGATACTTACTCTTTATGTTGCCAATGACGCAAAAAGAACATGTTTGCTCATCAAGCCCTTCTTGGGTTAAATCTAAAATGATTTTGGCATAAAATGTCATACATTAAATTCATAACTCAACGCTTTCATTTTTTTCATTTCTAGGAGAGACCTGGCATATTCCCTTTTAGTGGTCACTGAAATATAGAGGAAGGAGTTCACAATTTTACAGTAACATACATACAGATCCACCAAAGGCAATACCAGCTTTGGCTACTGCTGCTGGCTCAAAATGCTGTTTACTCTAGGACTTCTCCTCCTCCTCACCCCATTCCCCTCCTTTCAAGCCACGACCAATGAGAGGAGAAACTCGACAGGAAGTGATGCGATCAAACCCGTTTTCCTCCTGTTAAAACCAAAAACCACTGCTGCTCTCGCCAAACAGACCGTTCGTACAACCCAAAAGCCAAACGCAGTCAATCAGACGGTTTTACCCACTCTAGCAACCACCAAAAGCAAGTCCAGCCCAGCAGTAATTCAAACCACTCCGTCAGCAGCAGTAAAGGCCACTCCAGTCAGTGGCATCATCATCAACAAAGACAAGCACATAGTCTCAGTCAATCAGACTGTTTTAGCGAAATTTCCCTCAGCCAGTGAAGTGAAGACTACCAAAGACAAGCATGCCCCTGCTTCAGCCAGCAGTGCTAAAACCACCAAAGACAAACTCCAACCTTCGGCCAATCAGACTGTTTCATTGAAATCTCCTTCAACCAGTGATGGGAAGACTGCCAAAGACAAGCCTGACCCCACTGTAGCTCAAAATGTTCAGTCAGCACCTCCAAAGTCGGCTGCTGACAGTGGCGATAAAACCACCAAAAGCAAGCCCACAGCCTCCGTCAATCAGACTGTTGTAGCTAAATCTCCCTCCGCCAGTGATGTGAAGAACTCCAAAGAAAACCCTGCACAACCAATCAAGGTGGTCATCAGTGACGGCTGCGACTCGAGCAACACCAAGGAGCAGGAGCTGAAGCTAAAGCCTGGCTCTCCTCTGGTGATGATGCATAAGATCAGCTTGTTGCCTGGTGGCTGCACCGGGGAATGCGAGTCTGAGATGACTGCGCTGATAGGACGTGTGGCCCGACTGGAAAGAGAGATGTCCTCCCTAAAGGAGAAATGTATGATTCTGTCTTATTAACCAGATTATTATATTTCACACAACTCATTTATTAGGCATGTGGATTTAGTAATTTTGGTTATTTGTGTTGCTGCCCAGGTCCATGTTCTACAAAGTGCCCAAATGACTGTAGTGGCAATGGGGAATGTCAAAAGGGGAAATGTATCTGCCATCAGGGATTCATGGGTCCAGACTGCAGTAAGTGTGCACAAGGAACTGAGTGTAATAAAGGTAAGTGAGAGTCTGCAATGTTATTTGGATGTGAGATTGAAGTCTTTTTTACTTGGACTTTGACTAATATCTCATTCACACTTTGATTGTGTCCTCTGGCAATTTCAGAAACTGCCAAAAAAAAGGTCAAGGTAATTGTGGAAACAGTGACCCTGCAGGCGAACAAAGACAAGGAAAGCATGCAGGAGAAAACCACCAAAGTAGAGCAAACACTCTTCCAGAAGAGGGAGCAGAAGAAGGTGTCTGAAGCCAAAGAGACGGACACTAAACCCAAAGTGGCTACCAATGCTAAAGCAGGTTTTACTAAAACACAGTCAAAACAAGAAGCTTCTGTTAAGAAAACTACTAAAGACTCTTCAAGTGCCACAAAGCCCAGTCACCCAACTGTTGGTCAAATTCTGTTGAAACATGAGGGAAGAAAGCAAGAAGAGGCCCGCAAGGGCAAAACAACCATCCTGACCTCTAAAAAGGTCCTCCAAAAATCTGACCGCAAGCTTGTTATTAAGGAAGGAACTGCCAGTAAGTCATTTCCTAAATCTGACCAACTAAAAGATGAACCTCAAACCAATGTAAGCCAAAGTAATGTGAAGAAATCAAATGGCACGGCTAAAATTGTGACCATTCTGTCCAAGGTGGTGGGAACAAACAAAACCAGAACAGGGAAGGAGACCTTGGAGCAGTCCACACTGGCTGAGAAGAATGTTACTCAATCATCTGGACTTAAACGCACCAAGAAGGTCAAAGTAGATACGACAATTGTGCAGTCTGTTGACACCAGAAACACTGAAGCTGGCAAGATTGGAAAAGAGAAATTTACACAGAGGAGTCAGTATCTAGTGAATACAACCATTGCAGCAACTTCAGACGAGACTCGAGTTCTGCAGAACAAAACAACTATCCATGGCTCTGGGAGTGCAAAGAGGATGGGAGGATCTGGGTTAGGTTCTGTAAAGGTTGGAAACATCTCCTCCTACAGCTTCACTGTCACATGGTCAGCACCACGAGGGATGTTCAAGAACTTCACGCTGATCAGAAGAGAGCCATGGACAGAAGATGACGAAGACGACCGTGGGGAGTTTGAAGAGGAAACTCTTGAAGGAGACAAGGCCTCCACACCTAGGAACACAACTGAAGTCCAGGTACAGAGTGAGAATACCAACACAACTGCCACCTCTGGTAAAGCTGTTGAATCTAGAGGCAAAACTGAAACCAAGAGGATCTCTATGGTGGTCCCTGGCAGCGTACGCTCTGTGGAGTTCAGTAACCTTCGGGCCAATACAGGCTATGTTGTGCAGGTATATGGCACTGCAGCTGAGAGAAGATCAAAGATTCACAGAGTAACAGCAATTACAGGTATTTAAAGTTGTACTACATTTGTAATTTATGCATAATTCCTCCACGACCACCAGGGACACGAGGAGCAATGAATATAGTATGTGTTTGTGGAAATGTGTAATAAATATCTCCTTGTATTCTCTCACCAGGTCCCGAGCCAGCCACAGAAATGGTTTTCAGCAATGTAACAGAGTCTTCTCTCACTGTTTCCTGGTCCAAACCAAAGAACACATTCGCAGGCTGCAGGGTCACATACACCAACATCATCACAGGTCTGTCAAAGGCTGCCTGTATACTGCCAGCTCAAAATTCCCTTGCTTAATATCAGTCAGTGTGGATATTTTCTTTGGAAGTTAATTGTTTCAGTGTGACATTTGTGATATATCATCCTGCTAGGGGAGAGCCGCTTTGTGACCGTGGACTCACAGCAATCCTTTGTGGTTCTGTCCAAGTTGTCTGCTGGATCCACCTACATTATCACTGTAACTACTACACAAGGAAGAGCCCAGAGTGATGCTCTCACATCCATTATCACCACAGGTACACAGTTAAAAAAGCTTGCCGTTATGTACAGCTACTTTTTATTTTTGTCTAAGCATGTGAAAAAGCAATAAACACGCACTGGATCGTCTCCTCACTGCAGTACCTGCCCCTCCAACACATCTGCAAGTTGTCAACGTGACAGATACCAGAGCTGTTCTGCAATGGACACCCAGTCTGGGGAAAGTCGACCGCTTCATAATCAGCTATGAGTCCTCCAAGAGTGAGTGTGGCAACATGACTAATGACAAAATGCTAATGGCTAAGCCAAGTGATATTAATTCTCCTACTGCCACAGCTCCTAATGTGACAGTGACAGTGATGCTGTCTGGAAACTCAGTGGAGCACCAGCTTAGAGGCCTGCAGAGAGGTACCCTGTACACAATCAAAGTCCTGAGCCAGAAGGACAGTCTCCAGAGTCTGGCCATCTCGACTACGTTTACTACCGCTAATGGTGGGTAAAGAGGAGAATACAGGGAAACGGGCCGTCTACAGTGTGTGTGTGTGTGAACTAAATGCTTTTTGTGTCCCTCAGTGGTTAAAGCCAGTGAGGTGGGTGCTCGCTTTGCAGTGATAACATGGAGAACTTCCACCGTTGTTTACCACAGCTACAGACTGACCTACCAGGTGGCAGGAGAGGAGACAAAGGTGAATAATATTCCCTCATCACTGGCACGTGCAGCACAAAGACAGCCTAAGAGATTAACTTTGTGTGTCCTTCTGTGTATACATCAGGAGGTGATCCTGGACTCATCCATCACAGAGTATAAGCTGTCAGGGCTGCTGCCAATGTCACACTATACTGTTCTGGTACAAGGCGAGAGAGATGGACACTACACATCTGTTGTCACCACAGAATTCATCACAGGTGTTGTATTTTATGTAATGTGGCCCCCGCTAATTTGTCTGCCCTGTCAATACTTTATCATAACTAAGTTATTCTTTGTTTTTTTCATCCCTCAGCCAAACTGCGTTTCCCTTTCCCCACTGAGTGCTCTCAGGAGCTGCTGAATGGAGCTCTGCAGTCAGGAGAGGTGGATATCTACCCGCAAGGAAAAGAGGGACAAGTGGTCAGAGTCTACTGTGACATGGAGACTGATGGAGGCGGCTGGACGGTGAGACAAACTGCTGTTATCTGAATGAGTCTTTGCACTGAGGAAGTGGCAGAAAGGCTTTAGACAATCTCATGTGTGTGTTTTAGGTGTTCCAGAGGAGGATGAATGGAAAGACAGATTTCTACAGAACCTGGAGTGAATACAGTGCTGGCTTTGGAAATCTCAGCGAAGAGTTCTGGCTGGGTACAGTTGAAGCAATGTATTATTATCGTCGCAACTGCATCAGAATGTTTTTTTTTAAATAACCTATTTGCGCTTCATTTCTGCCACTATTAGGAAACGAGCTTCTTCACAGCCTGACCAGTGTCGGCCCTGTGAGTCTGAGAGTGGATTTGCGATCCGGAAATGACTCCGTTTACGCTCATTACGTCAACTTCTCCATTGATGCAGCGGAGAGGCACTACACTCTTACAGTGTCAGGCTACACTGGAACTGCAGGTGAACACTGTATACTAGCTGAATTTCCCTGAACATGTGCAGTATAATACTATATTATACAGTAAAATGCCTCACAATTCATACCTCAGTGTCACTTTCTTTCTCTGTCAGGTGACTCTATGAAGTACCATAATGGGCGTCCATTCTCAACCCGGGACAAGGACCCAGACCCCCTGGGGATCCACTGTGCCAGGGCCTACATGGGAGGCTGGTGGTACAAGAACTGCTACAAGACCAACCTCAATGGTCTTTATGGCATCAGCAGTAATAATCAGGTACAACCACCTTTTTATTTTGATTCAGCACTTGATTTTTATCTTGATTCAGGAAACTAACCAAACTATCATTTCTTTTGCGTTTCCGCTCTGATATAGGGAATAGTCTGGATAGACTGGAAAGGTAAAGACTCCTCCATTCCCTTCACTGAGATGAAGTTCAGACCGTCCAGGTTCTCTCCTGCAACTCATGGCTAATGGTGCATCAGTCTTCATGGGATCTCCAACCTTACATCTGACAGCATCACAGCTCAAGAAATCCAGAAGACAGTGGATCTCACAGTTGCTGCATGTCACCTTCCAACTGAAATTGCATGTACGGTGGTTTTTATAGTACATTTCATTCAATGTGCAAGATTTTACTTTTCCTGATCTGTTCTTTTTTCTTCTGGAAATATACCAAAAGAATGAAGAAATGTTTTGTTGCAACATTTTGTAGACTGCCTCACCCATCCATTTCAACACAGTTTTGTTTCGATTTCAATACCTTCTTGTGCACCACCATGGTATGCCAACCCACTACTGCTGTAATTAAATATGCACTGTCTCAGTCCATTGGAATAAATGTGGCTAACGTTGGTCTGAAGTGTCATTTTTTTCTATAAGAGTAAATTAAAACACCAAAATCCTTCAACAGGAAGCAGTTCCTTCATTTCGTGCGCTACAAGATAAGCAATTACCAGTGTGAGTGACTCTCATGGGAACCGTGATGTGTTATCGTGCCCTTCAGCAAGTCCCGCCCGTGTTTATCAGGCTGTCTCTTGTTACATGGTGTTGCATTAATCTCATTATCAGATATGTAGAACTAAAAAGAAAATATTTAGATGTCCTTGAAAACACCAACATCATATGAAGCTGACGGGCTTAGAGACTGATGAGAAGACTATAAATGGGGCAGACAGTGTGCTGAGCAGCTTTCTAAAGTTGGCCAGCAAGAAAACACAAAATGGCAATAGAAATATCAGCGATCAGTGTGGGAGCTGTGTTCCTAGTTGTGCTGCTGCTCATGGTACTGATTTGCACTTCTGGTCAGAGAGACAAAGCTTTACAGGAAGACCACAAGGGAAGTAAGTCTACAGGTAATTATCTATTTGTTGCCTTGTATGTATATTTGACCGTGCTGGTTGTACAATCAAGTATTGTAATTTAATGAAAATATAATAATTAATTAATGGGACATGTTCAACACATCGACAGCTAGTACACCACTGAACTTGACTACTTGATCAAATGGACATTTATGATTAGTATTCATGCTCTCTCTGCTTTACCTTTGTCTTTCTTAACTCCGTCCCGTAGTTGAATCTGGACTGCTGCAGTATCTCTACCAGTTCCTTCCCCGCTCCTCGTCTCCGTTCCTCCCAGGTCCTCCCAGCCTCTTCCTCATAGGCAATATGATGGAGTTGACACATAATCATCTGCCAATTCACTTGACCAATCTGGCACAGCGGTACGGAAACATCTACCGCCTGAAATGTGGAAACACAAGTAATCATGCACAATTTTATTTATTACATGCTGGCAAAAAAACAACCAAAGAAACTTTTAAAATAACTTTTTCAAACCACACCACACCAAAACCCTGCTGTGTTTTTTTCAGCCATGGTGGTACTTAATAGTAGTGAAGTCATAAGAGAAGCACTGGTGAAAAAATGGTCAGACTTTGCTGGGAGACCAGTTTCATACACAGGTAAACAGTTCAAACTTCTTTCACAATAATAGCATGCATAATTATTGTAAGTCCTTATCACCTCTCCTGACTTGTATCAGGCGATATTGTGTCTGGGGGAGGGCGCACCATCTCTCTGGGGGACTATAATGAGGAGTGGAGGGCACATCGTCGTCTCGTCCACAGTGCTTTGCAGCGTTGCTGCCAGCAATCATTGCATGATGTGATCAAGAGACAGGCACTGCACCTGAGAAAGGTACTGAACACAGTTATACACCACTGGACAATATAGTGACTTGTCTTAAAAACAGAAAAGCCTATAATGTCATAGAGATCCAGACAGCAAACCAAATGTTGGGTGAACACATAAAAAGATGAAACATTTTTTGATCACTGTTTTAGGTTTTGATGGACTACCAAGGCAGTGCTGTAGATCTCGCTGAGGATTTCACTGTGGCAGCCAGTAATGTTATCACCACTTTGGTTTTTGGAAAGGAAGTGAGTGTCTCTCCTCCCACAGCTCAGTTTGTACATCCGAGTATCAGACATGGATTGTAAACTCTGTTTTTCACCAATGAATTCAATTTTATTTATATAGCGCTATATCATAACAGAGTTATCTCATAGCACTTGTTAATATAGAGCAAGTCTAAACCAACTCTATATGTAAAGACCCAATATTTCCACCATGAGCAAGCGCTAGGCAACA
>JAVQJF010098095.1:0-32887 GCA_036023855.1 Gadopsis marmoratus | reverse complement strand
CCAACTCTATATGTACAGACCCAACAATTCCACCATGAGCAAGCGCTAGGCGACAGTGGCAAGGAAAAACTGCCTTTTAACAGGCAGAAACCTCAGGCAGAACCAGGCTCTTGGTGGGCCATCATTCCCTCTAAAAAGCTTAAACGTGTTCCTATAGGGGCTCTGTCCATTATTCTAGGAAGAAATGCTTTCTACTTCTGTACTGGATGGTAAACCCTGAGCACCCGATCATTTTAGCAAAGATAAAACAACTGCTTAGCTCCATCAGTCCAATGTCCCCTAGAAACGTTTGTTTGTTGTAACTCAACTCTGTTTTTCTGTATTTGCAGTTCATTTCTTTAAGTCACATCAAACTGGTGAATCTGCTTCTCAATCTTGCTCCTGTTTTTATTTATTCGTAGCTTTCTTCCCCACTAAATGCTATTGTATTGCATAAACGTGTGGTGACTTCTTGAGCTCTCTCTTCCACTGTAAGAAAAATAGTTAATTGCAGGAATTTAAGTAGCTTAATTAGTTCTGATGTGTGAGTTAGGTAGAAATTGTCTGCACGTAAAAGAAAATACAATACCATGAAATTTAATCATACCAACACAAACGGAACATATTAATGAGACATTCAGATTGTGTTATTTAAGAGTTTCAGGCCAATAATGTTGTAATGGATGAAAACAAAACAGGGATTATGATTTTTAGTAATACGAGGATGTTGCGTTGGAAACTGGAAGGACAAAATGCTGCTTTAATCCCCGGAGCCAACACAAAGCTCATATTACTGACTTTGACCATGTGAAAACAGGTGTGTGATTCCTCCAGCCATCTGTTCACTCTGTTCAACTTTGTTTCATTTGTAGGCTGAATTTGCTCCATCTCTCTATTTTCCGATTCCTCTGTGAAAAATCTAAAAATGTATTTTTTTAGATTAATTTCCAACATCAAGTTTCCACGTACACTTATATGACAATTCAATTGCAGACTTGAAATTTGGGGGAAGTTATGTGAGCTCGCAGCCTTTTACGTAATAACCTCTGAAGAGGATCCTTTCACAGGACAGTTGCAGTTAATTATCAGATGTCATTATCAAATGTATCGCATCTTATGTAAGGCTGATTGCGATCTTCAGTAAACGCCCACATGCCCTCTTTAATTCATGTTTTTGAGACGGTTATTTAATCTCAGTTTACAAATTTGTGAATGCTCAGATTAAAGGGTTTTACCGTATCTTGATTAAGGTCAGTTTCCTCTTATATATGTCATATCTGACTCTTAACTACCTTGTTCATGTGTGTGCACGAATTATCAAACAGGTGTACTGAGATGTATGGAGAGCCTTTGCTTCTATGAAATCTTCTGGGTCTCATATGCTGTAAGTACCAGCTCTTAAAGCTGTCGTTGATCACGCTGCTTTAAGTTTGATATCTAAATTTCACTCTTGTGCTCAATTGTTTCCTGATTGAGACAAGATTGATATTGACCCGATGGCTGGGTTTTCATGCAACGCCTCCAGGAAGTTGTCTCCACATGGACCTGACAGACTGAAGTACGAATGTTTCATCTACGATGAGCAGGTTCATGTCCTCACAGTCAAACCATCTAATCAGCAGCTCCACTGGCACAACCAGCAAGAACGTCTCTCGCAAAAGGAAAGGATGCTCCACGGTATACCTGTAAGTCAGTCTATGGGCACACTCCTCCAGTGCATTACACCTGCACGCTGGTAACATTTGTTGCTTTTGTTTCCTTTCTGTTTAATATTTAGTCCAGATGTCAATATGTCCTTGTTTGAATAAATGTTTATCCATTGTTTGGGATGAAATATCCACCTCTTGAGTGATGGATTTGTTCACAAATGAGTGTCAGGTGACATTTGTTTATAGATCTGCTGCAATGCAATATAGAAGAGTTATGGTGTCATCTGTGCTCGATAGTGGTCAGTCCTGGTCAATCTCGCCAGAGCAATTTATCTGACTATTTGTCTGTTTTTTTTTAACATTTAAAATGGAGATTGTGGATTATGCTATGAAATCCATCCAGGTTTGTTCAATGAAGGTCCAAACGAAACAGACTTCAAATAGACAAAGTTCAAAGTTATTGTCAAAGTCAGTCAGAATAAATCATTTATGCTAGAAACAGTATGCTTGATCTTCCACCATGTCAACATACACGAAGAGGTCTGAGAATACACTTTAACATTCACCATATATTTAGAGGAGAATTTTCTTCAAATAAATGGTGATTGTTGGTAAAGTATGACAAAAACATTAATGCAGGTTCTTACATGTGGTCCTGGGTTTAAATGTTAAGGTAACTTTCCTTCCAAAGTCAAGAGACATTCAGATCAGCTGAATTAATGATCTGTCTGTCTGTCTTTCAGCCCTGCAGTATGCTTGTGATCAGTTTAATTGTGCTGTGTCTCCTTTAAGACAATATGAATGTAGAACAAAGAGAATAAAAGTATTTTGTTACCCAAAATATTAGTTAGACAGCTATGTTTGCTACATTCGGATTGTTTTTATAGTAGAATTTTATTCTTCTAAAATGTCTATTATCTAATGCTGCATCTGTAAAACAGACACGTGGAAGAATGTCATCTAATTAAAGAGTGGTATACTATTAAAATGCTGCTTTACCACGAAGCTGAATGTCTAACGTATTTGCAAGGTCTAACATGCTTTATCAATCCGTCTTATTTCTACAGGGACCATGGTGACCAGCAGGGCTGCAATAATAATACCAGGTGACCACAGCTGCTTTTGTTTTCACATGGACCATGATAGTATGGAAGCATGAATGAAAATGATCTCTTTCCTGTTTGCGTTACAGGTGGACTCACAGTCAGATAGAGAAGAGACGCAGGGACAAGATGAACAGCTTCATAGATGAGCTGGCATCATTAGTGCCTTCATGCAACACTAAATCACACAAACTGGACAAACTCTCAGTCCTGCGAATGGCTGTCGAACATATGAAGACATTACAAGGTGAGAGATTGATGATTTTTACAGTTGAAGACCTTTAGGTGGTTTATATTTTAACAGCTGATTAACATTTTGCCTCTGAAAAGCAGGTTCTGCAGGCAACCGTTACACAGAAGTTAATCGCAAACCTGCATTCTTATCAGATGAGGAGCTACAACACTTAATACAGAGGGTAGGTACATTTCACTTTGTTAAACATTTACAGTATTTATAAATCCATGCAACTCAAGTTGTACTACGAAAAGCTTATTGTATCAGTAGAGGCTGCACAAAAGAAAAAAAAAAAAGAGTTTTGTTGGCACATATAAAGCACAATCTCAAAATCAGCCTCTTTTACAGCCCTCGGCTACGGTCATGAGATTTGGGTGTTGACAAAAGGTATGAGACTACAGATATAACTGGCTGAGATGTGATTACTCTGCAGGTTAGCCAAGGACATCAGTGGGCACTTTGGAAGTGGTTCAGGCCTGACTGACAAAGACAAAACCAGTGGCCAGACTCAGATACACACTGGAAGGATTACATTTCCATGCGAGCTCAGGAATGCACAGGCATCTGTTTTAAGAGAAGTCTGAGGAAACTGCAAAGGAAATGTTTGAGCTACTCTACTCACCCTGAAATCAATGGTTCAGGGGTTATGCATTTGCACCACAAATATAATCTTGTTTTGCGCCACTAAGATCATTGGGTCAGATCTGAATGCATGGATTTCAGATTTATTTAGATGTTATAACCTGTGAAAACCCTCTTTGCATCAGTCTGTCCAGTTCTCCATCTTACCACCTCTATTGTCCACAGGCAGCTGATGGCTTTCTGTTTGTTGTTGACTGTGATCAAGGGAAAATATTGTTTGTTTCTGAATCAGTGTACAAGACCCTAAACTACAGCCAGGTAGGTGCAGTTCTACAATCATACAGTGTACATTTTGAATCCAAATGGCATATTGTGGATACCGAATTGTGTAATATGGTTGCAGGTAATAATGTTGCACCCTCACTCACTCCTCCTGCATTTTGTCTGTTTGTCTCCAGAGTGACCTGATTGGCCAAAGCCTGTTTGATTACCTGCATCCTAAAGACATTGCCAAAGTCAAGGAGCAACTGTCCTCAGTTGTTACCGTAGCACGAGAGAAAAGCAACGATGCAAAAAGTAATCCACAATAACAAGAGCACCTCGAAAAGAATGCAGCCTTGATGCCAACCAAAATTTATAAGTCAAGTTAAAATACTTTATAACTTCCAGGGAACATCAGTATTGTTAATCCCTATTTTTTATTTTTACACGCTTTAGTTTTGTTATGCGCCTGTACTTTATTTTAATGTGAACCCAGAGTGTAATACATTTTTACATTTCTCTTAAAACACAATATTGTAACCACTCTATCCTGTAACATTTTGTCTTTCTACCAATATTTTGGTATGGGTATGTACTTTATGTTTTGGTTTATTGTACAAACAAACAAACTACACTGCCATCACCACTGTTACCTTTTATTAATTTTTGTTTTTCCAGGTGGTCCTTTAGTGAAAACAGACATCAACCCAAGTTCTTTAAGACTTAGTTCTGGGGTGAGACGCTCATTTTTCTGCAGGATGAAGTGGAACCGAAATATGGAAGAAGATTTTCCATCCAGCTGCTCAAAAATAAATGGTAGCATCCCTCACTTATTGTCTACAGTGTCTATTGAACCAATAATAGTGTGTTCTGATTAATCAACATCTTTGATTTCTTTAATTCACAGCAGATTGTAAGAGCTTCTGCACCATTCACAGCACTGGTTACTTAAAAAGTTGGTCCCCCACTGAGGTGGATCTGGATGAAAATAATGAGCCGGACAATGACGGATGTAACTCAAACTGTCTGGTGGCTGTTGGTCGGTTGCACCCCCACACTGTTTTCCAGCCAGTGCAGAACCACTTCAAGGTCAAGCCCATGGAGTTTGTTTCACGCCATGCTATTGACGGGAAGTTTCTCTTTGTAGATCAAAGGTGAGAACTTTGACCACGAAGTCTGGTTTGATATAAATAAATTTGAATAAACTTGAATTAACTTTGCATTTATGTGCACACATGTCTCAACAATCATGCTTCAGATAGTAAATTATCCAACATCTCTAAAATATATTAAAAGAACATTCTGAGTGAATATGTTCTTTTTCTTTTTAAGGGCCACTTCCATTTTGGCTTATTTACCTCAAGAGCTGCTGGGAACATCATTTTACGAATATGTTCATGAAGACGATATTGCTAATTTGGCAGAATGTCACAGGCAAGGTATGTAATATCTTACAGAAGGTACAACACAATACACTTTTACTGCATACATCTACAGAATACGATGCTCACAAAAAGACAGGGACTGCTGTCCACATACATTAGTTACACCGATTAGTGTATGGCAGTCTCATCTGGTCTGGTAGAATTACAGTGCTTTGCCGCCATTTCTGGGTGAAAATAGTGTTGTAGTTCATCTTACCTGTGAAGAGTTCATTATGTGTCCTTGTCCCCCCCTCTGTCGCCGTCTGCTGTAAGTGCTGCAGATGAGAGAGAAGATCAATACCAACTGTTACAAGTTAAAAATAAAAGATGGCTCATTCATCACACTAAGAAGCCGCTGGTTCCGTTTTATGAACCCTTGGACCAAAGAAGTGGAGTACATTGTCTCTACAAATACTGTAGTCGTGTAAGTAAAACTGTCCTTTTTTAGCTGTAATATCATCCTATTGTGTGACATTCCTTTATTTGCTGTTTGTAGTGTTAAAGTTTGATGTACATTTTTTAATAAGCATTAGATTGCTGCCCAGGCTTATATTGTATTAGTTTTTATTATTTTATGTGTTGCAATATGTTTATTGATGCATATCTTCCAATTTAATATTTCACTCTGAACCACAATTATGAACCTCATGGTGGCGCTAGAGGAAAAGTCAGGGGCTCACCAAAGCCTGTAGGGTTCATCCTCTGGGAAGCACGAATGTCTGTTGCAAATTTCAAAATAATCCATCAGATAGTTCGAAATATTTCAGTCTGGACCAAGGTGGTGGTGCACGGACTGACCAGACCAACATTGCAGACGAACAAGCCGCTAACTGCTAGCATAGCTTCACGTAAAAACAAAAACTTGCCTTCGGTGGCTGCTGGCTGACAAGTCCAGAATAGATTCAGGATGTTTGCAAAGCTACACATGATACACAGTGATGACTCTTTCCCTCACTCATTTACTTTTTCATTGACAAAGCAGTCCTTCAGGTGACAGACCTGAGAACAGCCATCAGTCTGCTGCCCCTCAAAACACAACGGTCAACGTACTGATGCCAGGTGACAATGGGACAGCCCTCTTCTAAGAGTATTTGTTATTAATTTCACCAAATCACCAAAGCAAGACAGCACACAACACAGTTTACAGCCTTGTCTTGTTGCAGGTGAAGGGAAGCAGGATCTCCAAACAGTGCCCGGTATTCCCGGTGGTACGAAGGCGGGCGCCGAGAGGTTTGGACATGTGATTGGGGGGACTGTTGGAAATGCAGAGGTATAACCATCTCCTGACTACTATTTGCAATTTTAAATGATAATTAAGCAGGTGCTGTATCATCAATGCTTTTTTAAAGTCTTTAAAATGTTTGAGACCATTTAAAAGTTTGACATCAGATGATACAATTTTAGAAAACAATACATCTCTGTCCAATGATCTTGAATTCATACTGGTTTACTTTGTAGCTATACAGTTGTCAAACAGCTGTTTTGATCTGGGTCCCTGCCCCCAAAGTTAAAGCTTCAAGTCATTCTTTTAACATGCTTTCATTCACTGGCTCTAGGGAAGATGTAGCACCATATTTGACACAGTGGCAATGTGAGAATTCAGGGTCAGAGTGGAGTTGCACATTTTAAATTGGATACTCTTTCCCTTAACGCCCATGAAATGAGCAGAACTAGTGAAAAATGAGAAATAAAATATTGCAAGTTGGTTACTTTCATAAATAACTCCACATTTGCTTACCCACACCTGGTGAAAGGATGGACGTCCACTGTGATCTCGGGAGGTCCACAAGGTGTTTGAGGAGGCCGCTTCATCTGTGGTGCTTGCAGCTCTGGTGAACGAGGGGGGGGGGGGGGGTAATACAGCCAGGGAGAAGGAAAAAGGCAACTAAGCACATGACTCAACCACACACGAGGTAGCAACATCAGCTCAGGCTGAAGAGGATGATTTTGAAACTGAAGAGGTTCACGCTGAGGGCTCTGAGCTCAAGATTTGGAAGATTATGTGGCCTGTATGTCTGCCACACCTGATGGGCCGTCATCACAGCACATCACGCACACCTGCAGCAGAGGGAGGAGGAAGCCCAAGAGTGAAGTAAATTGGAAGATCTGGACTTCTTTCACCACCTGATACAACTCTGCACCATGTGGCAATCAGCTGACAGATCTGCCCCTCTCTTCAGCCAAGCATCCAAAACATATAGGGCTCTATATTGGACAGTATGACTACAGAGTCAATGATCAATCTTTGAAACGTGTTTCATCAGAAAGTGCACTCTATGACTGACTACTACAGAAATATTTTTTCTTCCATAAGGAGGAAAAAAAGGAAATAAGCATACGTAACCTTGCAGACTTTAACAAAAAGCAATGTTGAAAGATCTTTCGTCCCATGGGTATCTGTAAGTTTTCCTGTCATTTAACTTTAGCTAGTTTAGATTTGTTTAAGTTATAAGGCTAGGGTAAGGAATTGTATTCATTTTTGCTTTTTCCTTCTGCATTAATTAGATAAAGCATATAATCTGTAAATTAAAGTAAATGCCAAGTTGTATTCATTTTTAAATTGCTTGGTTTTCATCTAAACCAGGTCCATAGACAAAAGGTATGTTAGGTTCAATTCTAGATATTAATATTTTTTTGGTGACAAATGCATACGGTCAGCATCTCTGGATTGTTTCATTGTGCAAAGATAATTATTAAAAATTGCAACCCATTCTGGGTAAACAGTACTTCTTGACTGTTCACTCACTTTCTTATTCATCACATCAGGTTTTGCAGATAAGGATCAAATACACAAATGTTATTTTGATGTCTTTATTTGATGATTTTGTTTTATTTTTAAACAATTTCAAGCTTTGCACAAAAAGGTTTTGACCACAACAGCCTGTGCCTGCGAAAGGAGCATAACATCACATATCAAATCCAGCCAATGACTACATACCCAATTACAAGATATTTTTTTATTTTCTTTCAAGACATCTGAAGATCATGAAGTGCTGATAACTGATTTTTTCCGTGACCAGAAAGTCACATTTGCTCCATAGCAGGTTTTGTATTCTTCCCCCAAAAGCACATTTAGTAGTTAGGCCACCCATGAGAATCAAAATCAAACATCAGTGAAATAAAAGCTGTGAGAAAACAGTGACACCCAAACCCATCAAATGAAGGTACCTTATTAAATAATAATGTTAATAAGGGTTTAACAATTTTTCCCTCCAAACAGAAAAATAAATTCCTTTGGTCAAGTAAAAAACAAAATGAAAATAATGGTGAACTCTTCCTTTCACCCTTCTAATGTCACTCATGTTTCTTTTACTACAGTCAACCAGGTTCTTGAGGCTCTAAGGCTGCAAAGGAGGTGTCAAGGCAATATGGTTATGGTGCCCCTAGCGCTCCATGCTGCAGCATGCTGGGAGTAGGACTAGAGGAGTAGGAGAGGGGCAGAGGCATTGAAAGAGGAACCGTGTGCCCTCAAACAGCAGGTGAAGGTGCATCAGGGTCAGGCTCATTGCTGTAGTTGTTACTGTAGTGATTCCCACTAGGTGGGTGATTAGGCAGGATATCCAGTTCATCCACTTGGGGGCCAGGGTGCATCACTACCAGCTGGTCCTGGGGGATGTCTGCAGCTGCTGCCGCCAGGTTAGTGATGGACTTGGACTTGACACACTGGAAGTCCACGTGGCGGCTTTTTCCCTCTTCCTTTTCCCAGGACATGCGGATGAAGGGCCTCTGGACGTAGTTGTAAATGACTTCTGGACGACCTCCTGGTCGTTTTTTGACTTTCTCTTTATATGTCGGGTAGCCTGCCAAAGAAACAGTGTGGACAAATCATTAGCTCAGATAGGGTTCCGGTACCCAGTAGTCAACGAAACATCAAAATCCAAACCACAAAAAATGAAGTTCCTTTTTTAACAAGTTCGTCACTTTGGACATTTCCACCATGTTTCTGTTTACTGCTCAGTTTTACACCATAAATTGGTTAAGTGAAGCAGCAGCAGAAACTTATTATAGTTTGAATGAACATCCAGTAAGCAAAAGGTTAAAAGCCTTTTCCTAAACACACACAGACATCAATTATGTGTATATTAAACTATAGTTCTTCAATATTGCAATACATGAAACTATTTGTTTTCTTACCATTATTTGATAAAGTTGATGTAGTTATAGTATATAAAGCCAATCACACCTTTAAATAAAGGATTTCAAGCTATCTTGCATCTCAGAAAACATTGTTCTCAGTAGTATGAAAATAATTCCCTCCGCTTGATGTCAGTTGTCTTCCCAGTCATTTTACAACGGCTTCTTTGTAGCTACTGTGTACTTATTGTGTACTCAGTTACCACTATACAATACATTTGAATGTTTGACCCCTTCTGTATCACCGTGCCTTTAATTTGTTTGTTTCAGACGCCAACTGATGCCTTTTAATGCATATTAACAACTTTGCTGCCAGAGCTGTCATAATAGTATATATTTGTTTTTGCCCTTCAACTTCATTACTGTGTTTTCTGGATGAAAGCCTTGCTGCAAAATAAGCAGTACTTTCAATGTAGTGCACGCGCTGCTATTAATAAGACCAGCCACACAAACTGTGACTTGTCTGAAAAATATGAATTTCACTAAAATCTCGCTCCACTGACAGGTGAGATCAAAAACATCACTTTTTACACTTCAACTTACCTTCAATTCCCAGTCTTATTTTCTTTAATCCTCTCTCCTTTAAAACTGATTTGGCAACATCTCGGTTCTCAATATACTTGAAAAATCTGTACAGTTTTGTGCTGTAGATGACTGCAAAGAGAAGAACCAAAACAACATTTCTTCATCACATATCCATCTTTTGTAAATGTGCAGACCTGTGTGTCGGTATTCTGTAATAGTGAGTACTAACTCTGTGAATACTCCTCTCCCATTTGTGGTGGGTATTCTTCATCCCAGTCAACCACATCATCATCAGTAAGGACTACAATGTGACATTCCCTCTCTCCGCTCTGGGCACTGGTCACCATCAAAGGCAGAACCATTTCCTCCAAGTAAAATTCAAATTGTCGCCGAGCTCCGTCATTGGACAGCTCATGCATCAGGGCACCTGATGACAAAAGGAGATTATCGTAAAAGATGTGAATCAATTCGTACTGCCAACCGTGAGTTGAACTTGTATAATACCTTAGAGGCCATATATAAAAACATTTTCACCGACAATAGATTTGTGATTATGCGCTGTGTAAGGCGGCAGAGGATGAAAGTGACAAGGCGGTTAACAGGCAGCAATAAGAGCTTCAGTGCACCAGAGGAAATACTCACTAAGGTCTCTGCATTTGATGGTGCTGTAGTCAAAGGAGATGCATAGATAGTCACAAGCCTCCCGCAACTCAGGGATGGAGATTCCATCAGGACAGCGGATTATCCCGGATTTGTAGTAATCCTGTCAATTAAACAGAAATCACATAGAAGGTGGTCATTTCAAACACTGCGTTAACCAATTAGCTCATAATATAAAACATACAGTACATTAGAAGACTCAAGAGTCAACACTTAAACGCTCAAAGCTTTCACTTTAAATAAAAAAAAAAGGCAAATCTGTAACAGTATTTTACTTTGGTACAGCATTTTATCATCTAATTGTGAAGATTTTCAGATGTATGTGAACCAGAGTTGGTCTGTGACACATTACACAGTTCAGATGAATCTGACAATAAAGTGTTACTTCATCTAATCGTACATTTCCAGAAGTCACCAACAGCAGCTTTTATAACTCACTCACTGTATCACAAAGTAAATTAAAGTTTCCTGCATTTAGTCTATTAATAGCCTTCCCATATACAATCAGTTGTCAGTTTCTTAGATGCACCTAGTTAAACGTAATGCAGTCAACATACACTGAGGTTATAATGCTCAGTTTTTGTCTAGACTATCTTAGAGGGGTGTTGCTTTAGGTTTGTGGTGCTGTTGAACTGCACTGTGTTATACTTTTGAGGTGTTTCTCATTTTTAGTCTACCATAACATCATTGATATAAAGAGAGAAAATGTTAGAAAGAGACTGACCAGAATTGCTCGGAAAACTGTTGAGCTAATGCCCTCAGCCACCTCGTATTCCCCCTTCTCGTTGGGCCGTGTGAAATTATGTTCTCTTCCAGATCCAAACATTCTGAAATAAAGAAGCTTCGGTTTATTCTCTGAATCACAATGGAAACCCCAAAATGTCCACATATATAAAATTATAAAATTTCACATATATATGTACACTTATTATATATATAAATGATTAGTGAAATACTTTCAGTTGCTGTAATGACAAATAATAGTGATGGTTAAAGCATACTGTACCTGCCCAACATGGTATTGGGTTGTGCAGTGAAGATGGAAGGATCTACTACAAAGCGTGTGTTGTCAACTATCAGAGTGACTCTCTCTGAGGTCCTAATGTTCCGGTTTCCAGCAGTGGCACTCGCTCCTCCCTCCTTGGGATTCTCATAGACAAAAATCATTTCTCCAACTCCCAAGCTCTTGAAGGTGCCTTCAGTACTAGACAGGCTGCTATTGCGACTGCTCACCACCCCGCTGCTGCTGGAGCCACTGGGTGAGACTCTCTGAGGCCGTGGACTACTGGGCCTTGATGACGGCCCACCATCTCGTTCACGGTCTACACACAGACAGGCAGAGCAATTGCTGACTTAATTATTGACATACATTTTCTATCATTTTGCAGATTGATTTCAAGGTTTTCATATTTATGAGAAACATTCTTGATCTAAAACAAGCAGACTGGAAAGGGCTCAGAACATGTGTCTTGTATCCAGGCAATCAAACCACAAGCTGTCTTGATCAAAATATAAACAGATGCATTTGTGCTGACTTGATCCATTCACAGCCAAAACCAGCAGAGATATTAACCATGCCTGAGCTCTAAGTTGATAGATGCGGTCAACTGTTCTCAGCAGTAGCTGCCAAGAGCTGTGGACCTCTAACATGACATCCACATAAGCCCCTCTATTCTTTCCATGCACACTTACCACTGTTGTGTTGGCGGGTGGGTGAGGTGACGTTGCGAATGCAGGGGGTGAGCTGGCCTTCTCTCTCATGTGAGGAGTCCCTGGAGCGATCGCTGGAGCGGCGGCGGTCACGTGAGCGTTCGCAGCCTCCACTGGCACCATGCAGGCTCATCTTCCTCTGTTCTGCCTCAACTTGAGACGCTCGTGCCTGACTGCTGCTTTTCAACACAAAAGCATACTTAAGATTCCTCTCTTGTTCTGAAGGCCAGAGGATATTGATTTGGTTAGCAGCTGCTAACCAAACCAACGTATGAAAACAAGGTTTAGTGTAAAACAGTATGATTAATACAGTACAGTCCAAGAAGCTTACATGAGGCCGTAAAAACTGCATGTAACAACCAGACCATATTCTGTAAGCTTATAATAAGCGTATGATACACACACTAAGAATGCAGCCATGTCGTGTTTCCATCACTTTTGATATCTAATCTGACACTAAATCAAAATCAGAGATGCCTGAGCTTTAACACACTTCTTGTGTGATCTAAACCAACCTTGCAAGCACAGTTACAGAAGGAGGTACACTTATAGTCAAGTGCAAAAAGATTGTAAATGCACCAGACGACATAGAATAGTGCACTACACAACTCTTCATTTAATGTTTCTGACAGGTCAAATCTGCTTACGGCCAGAAAAAGCATTAGTATACAAGTTATACATTTCATAAAAAGGACAAAAGGAAAATGTTACAGGAACATCTGCAGGGTAATAATGTGTAGTCAGTACAAACCCACCTACCTATCACAGGCAAAGGCCTGAGACCCAACACACAAGTCTCTCTCTCTTCCTCTATTCTGCCTTTCTATTGTTCCTTCAGTAGAAAAAAATAAACAAAAATAGAAATGCTACAGGAAAACGACCTCACAGGGTGGAGGAACCAACACCATAAAATAGATTAGGGTTGTCACATTAGTCATCGGGCCTGGAGAGGAATCCCTTCCATAAGCAAAACTAACGTTGGTGTTTAGGAGGTGCATTTGGTGGTCATTGTTGCCTATGACTAACAAAGTGGAACGCTTATGTATGTCGATGAGGCTAAGACGTGATGTAGTTTGCACATTGTTTCATTACTATTGTGTAAAAAACGTCTGTCAAACTATACTGTTATACTTTAGTGAACAAATAATCACTTGGTGCTTTTCAAAAACCATTTTGGAGAATAGTTCCTTCATCAGTTACACAGATTATGACATTGTAGATAATTTTGCAACACTATACATCACCTATCACAGAATTGCCTGAATGATGACGCTGTCAATATTGGGGGTAGGGGCAAATCAATAAAATCTTCTATCATGTATGTGGAATTGTAGACTGTGATGGCTGTATAAAGTTAACTTCACAAGAACACATCTGCCACACCATGTATAGATAAAATAACCAAATGGGAATCTCTATTTTTGGTTAATGCAGTAAATAAAATACCTAGCCATTCAAGGAGCTTCATTAAATTTACAAATATGATGTATAACCATAAAAAGTCCTGCTAACTGATCTGTAACATTACCCATAATGGCCTCATACAACCAGAGATTTTGAAAGGGATAGTTATCTTGGCACACACAGTTTGGTAATTGTCGTACTGTATATATTGTCTTATATATTGCCCTAGTCTTCTTGTGGACTTCGGGATTGTATGGTATCATCTACTGACTGCTTTGAAATTAACTCCACAAATATTTTGTACTTTATTTTAAAGTTATGCACTTAATACACAACCAGAGCCATGAAAAACATACATATATATTACCCATATACTGATACTGTAAATCTATAATCTGATATATTTAAAACAGCGTTGAGCAATACCTACTATGTTTTACTCCTATGCCATATTATCATTTCACACTTAAAGCAACAAATGTGTGACTACTCTATAAAGCAGCATCAGTCCTGTCCTTCTAACAGTGAGTGACTAAATGCTATTAACGTTTCCCAGGAGGTCTGACAGATTGTCAGCTGGCTCACCTCGAATGCCTGCAGAGTTTGCGAGGTCGGCTTGTTGCTTTTCGTTCCCAGTTTTCGGTGTCACTGGAGTTACTGTCATATGACTGCAGACGTTCTGCCATCACCCGTACTGGGGGGAGTCCAGTCTGGATCTTTCACCGTTCATAATCTGGCTAATGGCGAAATCAACAAGTCAGTTCGATCCCCTGATCAGCCCCTAGCAAACCACGGGCTAGCTGCAGTCAGCTAACACAATAGTTGAGTATCAGGGAGTTCACGTGTGCTGTCGACTTGAATGCAAACGAAACCGGATGACCACGGTTGTCGTTAAATGGCTGGATGAGCAACGTTTTTACACACCTCAGAGCAAAATCTTGTCAACGTTGCTGCCAGACTGAGTCAACCTACGATTAGGATTAGGTTCGCTAGTTTGCTGTGTTAGCATACCTAGCCAGCTAACATTAGCTGGCGATGCTAGCGAGACGATACAACACCATTAACATAATATCCTGAGACAGTTGTGTGGCTAGTGAAGTTGTCCCAACAGTACCGATATAACGGTTGTCATATTCTAGGCAGATATGGCAAAATATAAAAAATAGCTACCCAGTTGGCTACGTTTTCCGCTGTAGTGTAATTCCAATAGCTCACGAGCTAACCAACCATCTCCTTTCAAAACACTCGCACAGCTGCCGTCCAACGTGACGACCGTTAGTGGCTTGACGTGCTGACGCACACAAAGCTAGAAATGTTAGCTAGTGCTAAAGTTGCTAATTACAGTAGCTTTCTCTGAAAAGTGATTTGGATTTTAAAATTAAAATGTTGTGAAGGTGATCGATTGGTTTCAACAGCTGGTATAAAGATTTTTACTTTTCCATAAAAGGGAATCGAGAGTTGACGCACTCTCGCAAGTCTCGCGATATTATGCATGTCCGAAAAGGTTCTTTTTTTTGCTCACTTTATTAAAACATGTAAGAAAGCATACAAAATATCAAAATGAGGACATAAAAATACCTCTTGTTGTGGATATAGTGTATTTCCTTGCGAAGAACTGAGCAAATAAAATGATGATCCAACAAACAGTTGTATTTTGTATATTTAATTAAGCAAAAGAATAAAGCAATCATATAAAGGGTAATCAAAAGAGAGCATAGAGTCAATCTGTTTCAGCTGAAAGGGACGGAGATTATACACCAAGATGCACATGAGTACTCTGACCCCGAGGGGCAGATACTGTAACATAATTATAATTTTACAGAACATACTGGGGGGATATCAGAATCAACCACGGGCCACGTCATCTCTGTCCCGAGCTAACAGGCGTCATATCCAAGGATCAGTACACAGGGCTGACTGTTCTCTTATCACCCCTCAAAACAAACAAGTTGTCCTTCAGTAATCAAAGTAGAACATGATACCAATGTACTTTAGGTCCGAAGTGACTCCATACAGAAAATATCAATATACACAGAATGCAGAAAACAGGTTGTTGCTAGAAAATATATCTGGTAATAGGAATTAAGAAATGTTGCCCTTACACCTAGCCTATGACTAAATTAAAGAACAAAGTAAAATTATAAATTTGACAAAATAAATGATCACAAGTGTTACAAACAGATACAGTTACAGACCATAAAGTCCTTTTGTTTGAGGATTTTGAATCAAATTAAATATTATAATTAGCTTACATTCATGAGGAAATTTTGCTTTTCTTTGGATCTGGGATAATTATGGACTCATTAGGGTAATAATGATATCATAATGGTAAAAGTAGTATTATAAAAAATAAATCAAGAACATCTTTCCAAAATGTTACTGTGGGAGGAAGAGCCAAAATAAATGTAGCAGTGTTTTAGAGTGTGCTCTACAGAGGCACAAACTCACATTGATACAATCCCTTTGGTGACCTTCCTTTCACACTTGTGATTTGTGTTAAGATCAGAGAAGATGAAAATAGTTATTTGCAAAAAAAAAAAAAATAGAAAGTGCTCATGCTTTCATCCAGGAACTTTGGAGTACTGTTTAAGACTACAGTCATGCTATAGTTACATAGATAAAATAATTAAATAAATATAGAAAATCATGGATTATTTGTTAGGCTATAGCCAAATATCATATATATTGTTGCTGTGTCCAACTCATTCTGAGACCTCTAACAAGATGAGGAAAAACTCCCCAAAAGCCTTAACATGCAAAGAAGCCACCAATAGGGAATAATAGACATTGTAAGTCTAGCTATAGGCTTATAGTAGGTCCAATATCAGTTATTCAGAGGCCTTATGAATGGGTTGCAGGGTCATGGTGGGCTAGCTTGCCGATGAAACAGGCCAAGCCGTCTAAGACATCCTAGGAGAACAGAGAAGCACAGAAACGAAGAATGACATTAAATGTTCAAGTCAAGCTAAATAAACTCTACCTATTGTAGCCGAGTTACTGTAACACTTACCTGCAGTATAAATATTGTTTTTAATTGCACCAAAACAAGATTATAGGCACTTGTAAGACAGTGAGGAATAAATTAATAAAGTCAGCCTCCCTAATGGCTCAGAGTGGTAAGATAAAGCTTTACTATCAGAATATATTGTCTTAGGGAAGGCAAGAGGGCCGGCCTGTTAGGATCTGAGTACACATTGGAAATGATTGCTGCATCAATGTCATTTATTATTTCAGATTTTAATATGATCACTAGCACATAGTGAGATGAGGGGATTTTTGAAGAAAGACTCTAGTGACATGTTTTGTAGAACAACCTGACTCATGCTGCAGCAACGCACAAGGAAAGAAGATTGTGCCAATCAAAATGTACGACATGTACATGTAAGACTAGCTGTTTATTTGGTCCTGAATTGCACATTACAATAAACAGTGAATAAAGGTTTATTTTAAATGGTGAATTTTGAGTATAAGGTCATATTTATCTTTAATAAAAAATAAAAAACTTGTTTATGAAGGCCTACTTCTTCTTCCAAATGAAAGCCTGAGATATTGACTTTAATAGTTTTGTAAAAGAGTGTAAACAAATTAATTAAATAAAAGAACATACAAGCAAGAAATAAAGAAAAAGAAAACAACATAACAACAAAACATAAATTAAATAAATAAAACATTGAATCAAAACAGAATAAGTAAATAAACTAAATACATAGAACGATAATGAACAATAAAAAAGACAAACATATAAAATTATAACAGCTAGAAAAAAATGTTTCACTGCAAGATCCTCAAACTTTGCATGGGGGCTTCTGTTTGGTAAGATACAGGAGAACAAATATGTGGCATTCAACTTTTCCACTTGTTTGATCCAAGAACATTATTTAGGAAAAGATTTTTAAGATTCCCTGATTGTCCGATCCGTGGTTTGGCGCTGGCAACAGTTATGTCCTTTAACTTTTCCTGAAGCCAGTCCTGTCTTTCCCCCACTTGTTTGTGCTCCCGAACATTGTGCATGAGCTGTACCTCACTGATGGATCTCTTTCTGTAGAAACAGAAAACGCCACTATTAACTCAAGGAAGAATTCCATCGTCAATTAATTATTTATCATCATTTCTGATATTTTCACTCCAAAGATGATATTTCATGACGTCAAGACACAACCTAAAAACAAAATGTACCTCAGTGGCTTAGCCTTTATGTGTAAACTGGCGAGGAAGAGTATCAGAGCCAATGTTTCCAAGCACCTCGATGAAAACATGTTGGAGTAGCTGAAATAAATTAAATCAAATAGTGGTTAGAAAACTTTTTTCATTGTCTCCCAATATAAGATGTTGTGTTTTTTTTTATCATATCCAATTGTACAATGATATTATAAATTATTATTATTATTATTACTATACTTATCCACTGTCATGCCATTCTTACCAGATTCTCAGTCCTTATTTCCAGGAAGAAGTACGGCAGGTTTTGTTGAGATAGTACTGTATCAGTGCCGCAAAGAAAGTCAAACCTGTTGATCAGGCTTTCATGCGAGGAAGGTTCTCTCCTTTATATACAGCGTAGCCCTCCCCTGGTCATCAATGAGCCATTTTCACTGTTGATGTGGATGTCACTTTTAAAATGCATCGATGGGGACAGGCATCTGCATGACACCACCTCCACCACCTCCACCACCGCTCACTACTAACTCATCTTTCGACACCTCTGCATAGTATCGTGTTCGTCACACTGTTTTTGAACTTTTTCTTCTTTTTCGTCTTGATCGATTTTCGCTCTTCGTGCTGGATAATGACACTTTTGATAGGTCGCTTATGTGCGTCACATGGAACAGTCTGTGAAACAAATGTCTTTATTGGTCAAGATGTCTCTAGTTAGATATGTTTCATGCAGAGGGACTGCAGTGAAAACATGCACTCTTTGAAATGGCAACAACTGTCAAGCTTAAGTCATTAGCAATGCAAATTATTTTATGGTTCACCTCGTGCAAGCATCTAAAGGTCATGAAGAGTTGCAACTGGGCCAGCCCAAAGGGAATGAAGCAAAGAGACCAGTCCAATGCTGATTCATAGTTATTCTCATCCAGAGAAGATCTCAGAAGAGATAGCCACTGCTATTTAGTGCAGGATGTTCATACAGTCAGGACACTGCACCTGCACTTTGACTGGATATCTACAGATTACCATGTAGCGTTCTCGTTCACTTTCCAAATGATCTGTATAACAAAGTCCCACTTTAGAACCTGTCGATTACTATATCTTGCATCAGCTGTGGAGCTGTCACAGGCACCTGGCCTTCATGGATTGTAAAGGATTGATTTTTATCATTGAAGTTAATGTCCATTTTTGATGCTTTTGTTACCTCAAAATGAGGCCAGATTTGAATTTCTACATATTTTCTTTTTTTATGAAAGAAATCAGCTGTATGATGCGGCACTATCTGCAGTTTCATGCATGATATCAGTAAGAGTGGGTTGACTAGATTCTGACAAGCATTCCATTAATGTGAAGCGCTGCAGTTGTGTGATGTATGGGTTGTGGATAACCTTGTCACAGTGTCACAAGGTACATTAGGTAACCATGAAAGACATTTTCTAAATGTGGCAATGGAATGACTATGCCATGACTTAAGGAATAGGTGCCACAGAAGGACCTATATCTTTCTGTCATTAAGGTTCTCTGCACAATATGTTTCGTATTTACAGTGTCCTCTAGATGATTTTGTATGTTTTCAAGTTATACAATTTCTTTATTTTCTTAGAATATATTATTGTCCCAAATGTCAATATTCTAATTTACTGTCAGACTTAATATCTAAGTAAATAAGATCAACAACATTTCCTCCATGTATTAGAAACATCGCTGATATTCCACAGAAATCCATATATGGGTGTACGGTTGTTATAACAGTCCAGTACACCTGGCTCAGGCTGGTCCTCCTCTTGGAGAAACAAAAGGGTAGAGTACATGTAGGGCCATATGGTTGATGCTGACCTGTGTCTTTCTCAGCTCTCTCCATCGTACATGTGTAGTATACTCTGCCGAGTTGCTCTCATTACCTCATGCGGTCACAATGTGAACCATCTCAGCAATGGTATGCAGCTGGTGTGCAAGAGGACTTGACAGGGATTGATGTGAAGAATTGCACGCAAATCATTAATATAGGTCATGTCACAAAGAAAGTAATGCACATAAAAATTACTCATGTCTTTGAACTAAACATACTCTAAGTGTGTGAGCTGTAAATAGCCTGCCTTTATACAGATTAGGGTTTTGAAAGCGCTCGTTCATTGATTTCTGGACAGTTATATTCACAATGGCTTCCTGTTCATTCAGTGTTTTGTGGTACCTGTTGTGTTCTGTTCTGTGTAAATTCATTATTGTAATTTAGAAAGTAAATAAAATGCAGTTGAATTAGTTTAAAATCCAATGTGTTTTCTGAATCTTTGCATGTTTTCTTATATTTCCAGCAAGTGACAGATTCATTAGCTGTCCTCTGTATTGTATGTTTAAAGGACACCAGGGTCACGTAATGCTTTCCGAGAAATCTATAAATGGAGATACTTTTTTCATGAAATGAGGTCACCTCACTTGAAGGAATCATGCAATGAAATATGATATATTTAGATTGTTGACATCATCCCACCTTTGCCAGTGAAACCAAGCAAACATTTGGATAACAATTTATTGCTTATGAATCATTCAGATGTGTGTGCATCCAAGTCTTCTTGGAGCGACTCAACAGTTTCTTTGCCAAACCAAATGTTTTTATTCCTCCATGAAACCAGTTTGCAGCGATATGCCAGTCTTGTCAGTGTCAATTTATGTGGATACCCACACTCACATCAATCTATCACATACTTCTGCAAAGTCCATCTGACTACCCGGCACAGGTGGTGGTGGTGTCAGGTTAGTAGTTAATATCTCTTCACTGTTGTGCACATAAAGCATTGAGTCCACAGAAAGAAAAGAGCCACCAGCAGGGTCAGTAGCCAACTGATCAGTTTTTCGTCATTATCATCAAAATCATCACTATTGTTGTCATAGACAGGATAATAATTATCAATATAATAATCTCTTATTATCTCCTTAACGTACATGTCTCCCCTTTCTTTCTTTAAAGGGGAAGTCCACCAATTTTACTCATCAAAATCTGTTTATAGGTCTTACAGAATTTATGCATATGTGAGAAAGGTTGTATGACGCTTTTGCGGCTCCAGATGGAACTGTGTGAAGTCTGTTAAAGGTCCTCAAGTGATGTCACTTGAGTCAGCGTGGACTTAAAAAAGATGATATCGCTGGTTCTGCTGGATGGATTTTGGTACTTATTATTAACTGTCCATTGTAACTTCATCAATGTCAGAGGAGCACAATGCTAAATGGGTGGAATATTCATTAAAGTAGCTTTAAAATTGGAAATTGCTGTCAAATATATATATCAGTTTGTTCCAACTCTTCATTAAATGATATTCACACAGCATGAAACATTCTAATTTCTATGTATTTTTTTAAGACTGTGCCAGGCCATCAAATGGAAATATTCTAAGTGTCTTGTGTAAAATCGTAGACACATTTCCACCAAATTCAGCCTGACATAGTTGGTGTCTTTGGAAAAGAAAGTATTTCAACTAGAATTCAAAATAAAGTTCTGCAGGTTTGGTTTTGTGTGCATGAGTTACTGAGGTTTAAGAGGTAAATGCTGACCTTGTCTGTACAGTAAATTAATATAAGTGGTAAAAATATGGCACCCTATGAAGAATTATATAAAACATATTGGCACAAAGGCAAATCTGTACAGCAGATGGGTTTCTGCTCTGTCTACCTTTATTTATCCAGGGGAAGTTAAATGTGCTCTGTTATGCTCTGCTGGACATTCACACAGTTATACTTTCACACCTGAAATCGTAAAAGAATAAATGAATTGTATATGAAACAGCTTTAGTGGAGTGTCATTGTTAATATTGGCAGTACACTGGTAATTTTTTGTGTATAGTATGAAATTATCTAATAATTTGTCTTGTCTTGTTGTGGGTCTCTTTTTCAAATCACATATTTTCCCACAACTGCACATCCGAACTTTAGGTTTTATCCACAAGAGGTCACTGTGGTCCAACAACCAAAATTGACTGTAATTCTTCCTTAAACACATTGTTATTAAAATACTTTGTGGGAAATATTTTCAGAATCAATATGTCTAGAACAACACTGAGTTTGTACTCTGCACTACAATAGGTGATCAAAAAGTGATAAAGCAGAGCAATGTGAAAACACAGACTGGGTGATAAAATAATGAAAACAGGAGGCTCTAGTCTGACAGTACAATAACAACAAAACCAAGGGCAAAACACAGAATGACAATCTGAATTTGTAAGTTAGGACTTTTTTACCACATCCTGGCCTAGGAGAGCAATGTCTTCTACAGCCACTGCATTTAATACCAGGCAGTTAAGGAGAATTGATTTAACTCAAGTATAAACGTGAGTGAACATGGAATCTATTGGAAAGATTTGCTTTTTTGTGTGAAATACATAAATAGAGAAACACACAAATTGCAGTCAGCAGTCAGCTGCATTTGTTAAATTTTATTATTATAGCATACTATGTGTTTGATTGGTCCTGGACTGTTCATCCAAGTCTGTATGCGTGCCGCTTTCTGTAACTGCACAAATAGTTCCGGTCAATAGCAGCTGTGCCTTCAGTGGTCATGCATTTGTGAATCTGTGTTTTAGATCTGATGTCATGCAATTAAAGACATTCAAGGCAGCAGGAGGAGACTTTCAAATGTAGCACATTTCCTTCCAAGGTTCTATGGCTAATAGGATAAAATTGTGCCACACTAAATGAATTGAATTTTAAGTGTTATCAGGTATATTAGTACATCTGATATGGAGAAACTGACAGCTTGTCTAATTTTCTGAATTTTGTCAGTAATTATAAATGCAAAGCCTCTCTTCACAGTTGTCATAATGCACCTGGAGATTTGTTTTTGGCCACCTGTGTTCAGCTTTTTTATGTTCTCTTTGATTAATTCTTTACCAGCATGGCATTTCACCACGGTGCTTTTTTTCTTACCAGAGGACACCTTTATTGTCTAAGCACGGGCAACAGCATTAATAACATTTGTGATTTTACTGAAATTATCTCCAAGATCATTGACTGAGACCCAAGCAAGGGCGGTTGAGGAAGGCAAAGAGTTGATGGATAATTCACTGGCTTTTCCTGATGAACTCTGATTGAATGTTTGTGTGCACAGATAGTCATGTCAAAGTCACCACAACTAATCAGAAAGTGCTCCAATTACCAAGGGATTGTTGCACGTTGGCAACCATTGGTCGTGCAGTATATGCAATTAGGCCTGCACATTATGATAGAGATGCACCCTATACAAACTGACATATGATTTACATTTACATACACTGTATTTAGTGATTAGCTTCTGCAATGGAGGTGAGAAACTGCCATACTGCTTAGTGTTTTCTTAATAAAGCATCTACCCAATATACATACTAATATGAAGGGCTAATCAAACGAGACAACATTCTTTTTTCTCTCAGACAAACTACCCAACAGCTCCCTTATATATGGCCTGGTATGTGAAATAAAGCAGGTGGGACAGCATAAATGTCGGGTTCTGAGTCATGTGAATTAATTAGTGTCTGCTTTGTTGTAAAATGAAAAGTATCACAGCAGTATTGTTTGTGGTATAAAAAAAACAGCAAAAACAAAACGCAAAAAATACTACAGTGCTATACTGGCATCCAGTTTTAGATGAGGTGAAAAACACCTCCTGCTGGGCTCCAGCAGTTCCAGGTGTTCGGTGAAAAGTTTACATTCAGGTCCCATGTGGTTTGATAAGAATGAAAGCTAAAGGTAAGATGGTTTCAGAGCAAATGGAATTTAAAGTACCACTTCTCCTGCTGTGTGAGATGCAGCCTGTAGCCCTTACTCACTGGTGTATTGGAGAAACTACCTGTGGAGGTGGCATCTAAATACAGAGTGAATCAATGGCTCATATTTGGGGATAAAAAATAAACAATGCTGGTCTTCTAGGGATTTTTATTTTTGTCTCTTACATGAGTACTTTTCTGTTTGATTATGCTTTTCTGTTTTACATGGAAATGAGCTGACGACGAACTAGAATATTTTAACAGAAGATGGAGTGTGGAAAAACCAGGTAATGGTTGTAAATTGAAGCAATATTATTAAGCACTCTTCTAAAATTTGCCTGAATCAGCTTCTGGCTATATCCACCAAGGGTCATGACTACCCAATCTTAACTGCATATTGAATTTATAAACTTATTCTTAAACCTGAAATAACCATTTCATTTGACCATGCCATTTGACGCAACATTATCAAAGAATCATCTTCTAAGTTGATGAGATTTTTGCTTTCTTATTGAGAGTTAGATGAGAACGTTAATACCACTGTCACATGTGTATGGTAAATATTAAGGTGTTACTCCTCCAAATTAAACAAAAAAATACGTAGTTGGTCCATGTCCATGTGCATTTTTTGACCTGACTGCACTACAAACAGGATGGCATTGTGGTTTCAAAAATAAATGTTTTCTTTCACAGCTGTGGCTAAGGATTGGTTAAGTATAGGCACAAAAACGACTTCATTAAGGTTATGGGACCTTTGTCCTTATGGTAACAATAATAACCACTTGGTTACAGTTAGTGAACCACTGTGGTCATGGTTTGATAGAAAACAGGAAATGAAAAGCAGTTAACCATGTTAAAGTCTGTCATTTTATGGACATCCACCATGTCTGTTTTTGCTTTGTAGTTTAAATATGTCTGTGTCATTGTTTATTAGATAATTTATGTATTATGTACAGTGACATTTGATCAGCTGACTTCAAGCAGAGAGGTGCTTTTCAAAGTAGTACATGCACACACACATACTCACACCTCCAGCCTGTATCAACATCACACTAGCACAGTCTAACTATAAAACATGAACAGATTAATAAGGCATTGTTGGAAATAAAAACCATCAAAACTGTTCTCACTGGTGTACTGCATCTCATATTGATTTTCGCTCCAATTTATTAAAAAGCCCAAAATTAAAGTCATGGGAGTCCAAATGAAACAAATACTGGAAATAATTACTGGAAGTTCCAGACTGTAATTAGCTGTGGTCAGTATGTTTAACATTAGAAAACAATTTAGGGTGGATGTTCTATGCACTCATGCATTGTAGCTTTCCCAGTCTTTTTAAGAAGTCACCATGTACACCTCTACTTTGTCCAACATAAATAATACAGCTGGTTGGAATGTGTTGAAATTCAGAAAAATGATTTGTAAGTTCCTACTGAATACAGTTGTTTGGCAATGTTTGGTTGGCACTCTCCTGTGTTTACGCTCCTAAACTCAACAAAGCTGAGAGCAGGTGCAGCTTGTGTGTGATTCATCATTTGAAGCCCCGAGCTTTTGATCATTTAAACATTTATGAATTTTAAAGTGCACACATTAGATACTCTCAGTGCGTTTCCAGCTAAAATAAACAGCGCTTCCCCACAAATGGCTCATGGAGTACACCTCGCTTATAAATGTTTGTGTCATTCCTTCAAAAGCATAACTTATCTAAATTTCTTCCGCGCAACATTTACTCATATAAAGTCTGGGGCTTAAAGTTGCCAAATGAAAACTGACACGTCCTTTTCAACGGGAATGAAAAGTTCTTCTTTCTAGCCAATGAATATTTAATGCAGAGAATGGTTTCTTTAATAAAATAGTGTTTCAGGCCAGTCAAAGACACATTGGACCAAGAGTGTCTTGGGGGAGCTTCTGTTGCTTCTGTGAAAGGAAAATATGAGCCTGTGAATACTAAAAAGGGACAATACCAAAGCAGGGAGAAAGACAGAAAGAAGGAGAGATTCATAAGCATATTTATGTGAGACGTTTGAAGTAAAAATCAGTTTTGAAAACTGATCGTTTTCTTTTCAGTAGTTGCTCTGTCAGTAAGTTAAGCACCTATTATTTCCTCTTGGGTCATACTGTGCAGCTCACAGCCTTCTGCTGTCTTTACTCAGCAGTCATGTAATAAAATGAGCGATGAGCATTTCAAGTGTGGTTCAGCAGCTTTGTTTCAGTTTCTACGCAACACTACACTGCGTGCTATAAGAGGGAGATACATGATGTGTTCAGTATTAGAACACAGACACAGGCACACAGGCAAGACTGGTTAAGTTAAAGGTACTTTACTGAGACAAAGGTCAAATAACAGACTTACATTTCGGCAACAGTTTGGCAGGCAGACGCAAACGCTCTGAGGAAATTGAGAAAGATTAATTTTTATGCAAATGTTTTGAATTTTGTAACTTTCATTTTTTTCAAGGCACGGATGGTGTTTAATGGTGATAGAAGCATCATGTTCAAGGTTAATGATAAAACATAATTTACTCTTCTATTATGATATATATATATATATATATATATATATATATATAATGAAGAAATGGTTTATACATCTCAGTGGCTCACTTATAGCTTATAAATAAAACACTTTCTTCCTGTAGCACTTTTTAAAAGGTGTGCCAAAGATACAAGGTACTTTGCAGAGTCAATATATTGTTTCGCAGAGTTACGAGAGGGCAAAATAGCCTGAAAAGCCTAAAACACAAAAAAGCAATTCAAGTAGGAATCCAGCAGTTAATTAGTGTCTGACTAAAATTGTAAGACAACAATAGGAGGTGAGGGAGAGAACAATTTAGGATCAAGGACAAAACATGGAATATACAAAGCTCTGAAAATGGCAAAAAAATAAAACAGGACATAATGCAAAAAGTCTCTTAAATCATAAATTCAACTCTAAAACTAAGAAGCAGGTAGAGAAGAGAAGCTGCAATTATTGTCTGATTTATTTTTTGCTCAGCGTTTAAAGAAAACAACATCTGAATGATTTTTGAAACTACAAACCATGAGCTACATTTAGTGCAAGTCTGTTTTCATATGTGAAAATCTTGTTTCATCCTTGTTTAATTATTAAATAACAAGGCAAAACACAGTTTGCATGCTTCTGTTTTAAAAACCAATTTGTTGTGGTGACTGCCAAGCTCGCCCAGCCTGCACACAAAAGTTCAACAATATACGAAATACGAAATTGAAATTAAATGTGTCTAAGGCTATTATGCAAATGTATGTGATGCTCATACATGTTTATACCGCAGCTATCACTACTGTATGAAATAAAAAGTGTAGGCCCACATATTTCTTACATTAGAAATTATTAAGATTGGATTCATTATTAACAACCTACATGTCAGAATGTTGTTTGAGATGAAGTACAAGCCAAAAACCTTTTAATGATCACACACTTCTTTTATAAACTATTTCAGCTAAATCAGTGGCTGACATTTTTATAAACTTTAACACTTTCAGCTACAAACTAATTTCCAAAGACCAACGTGAGCAGTGCTGAACCTCCTGATCTTTACTTTTGATTTAAAGGTCAGAAATGGTCTGCATTCCTATTTTAATTCTAATTGAATTCAATAAGTCAGATGATTTTTTTCCCATTCCCATCCGTTAGAGGCAGCTGTACCACCAACCGACTGACCATTCTTCTATTCATGCCAGACAAGATTGGGTGCCTGAATTCAGTAACTGATGTCTGATAGATTCTTAAACAAGAATGCCCAAAAACATATTCAACTTCTTCAGTTGACTCAAAACACCTCAAATGAAACTAATCTGACCATTTTCTATGAAGAAATTAATTAAACAAGAAGGCGAGAGTTACATTGAAAAGTGACAGTTGTGTAGTTATTGATTTCCACATACCAAAAGACGCCTTAAATTTAGAAGATCGATACCACTCTCAGACTTCTGAACTGACTCTCGGCAAGAAAACAAATAAGAGTGTTTCTCGAAAAGTACCCGATAAAATTTAAGGTGCCAAAGGTTTTGGTGCCTGGAAATCAATAATGATGGAGAGCGTCTGGTTTGGGGACCTCGGAATTGCTTCTCTTCTCTTTGCAGATTATGTGGTTCTGTTGGCTTCATCAGACCGTAACCTTCAGAACACACTGGGGCGGTTTGCGTTCGAGTGTGAAGCAGTTGGAATGAGAGTCAGCACCTCCAAGTCTGAGGCCATGGTTCTCTGCCAGCTAGCTCTCTCCGGGTTGGGAGCAGGTTACCGCCCCAAGCGAAGGAGTTCTTTCGGGGGTTTTGTTCATGAGTGAGGGTAAAATGGAGCGTGAGATGAATCGGCAGATTGGTGCGGTGTCAGCAGTAATGCAGGTGTTGACACTGTAATTCTGAAGTCAAGTCAAATTCATTTGTATAGCCCAATATCAAGTCACAAATTTGCCTCTAGGGGCTTTATAGTCTCTATGGTATACAATACTCAATGTCCTTAAACCCTCGATTTAGAAGAGGGAAAACTACACCAAAAATAATTTTAACAGGGAAACAAGATTGTAATAAAATAAAGTTTAACTGATAGATATTTATAATATTTATAATTAGGTTACCGTCATTTAGGCAATGGCTGATAAGTCTCCTTCATAGTAGTAGTACACATATCTAGAGAAAAAAAACAGGGAACATGATGAAAAACTGCATTCTGTCTCCATGGTTACCATGCGATCACTATGGTTTGTAATTATCTGAATTTGTGAGAAAAATTTAAAAGCACCACTGCCCAGTTACATTTCTTGTATAAAACCCAGAGTATGTGCTGAATCAAAAAACAACTACCAGTGAAAGAGCATTTTTCTTTATTGGAAGGAAATGGCACAGCGTATCCAGCACTCACTGGCCTCTAACTGCACAGGTCAGTGCAGCTGCAGGGGCTTCAGTTTGGTCTTTTTTTTTGTTATAGGTGAAGCTGAAATCAAGAGTGATAAGAAGTTATTTGCAGTTTATGTTTGAGAGCCTTGCAGAAAGAAGAAGCTGGCAGCGCTGTACTGCTCTAACAAGTAGTGATTCCCAACCTGCAGACTTGAGCAAGTGACAGAGATGAGTGCTGAGGCTGAAATAAATTGCAGAGCTGTCACCTAGAATAAACCACAGAGCTTACTGGCAAACCGTCCCCAACAGTTTGAGTACAGAAGTTGCTCTGTGCATAAGGCTTACATCACCATGGATGAAAATATGAAATGTCTTTCCTGGAGTTCTCCCAAGATAATGCCACTAAGGTCTGTCTGATGCAAAACAATTTTCCAGTAAAATGTTTCAGTGTCTATTTTTCCCATACACCAAGACTGAGAACTTTTTTCTTTTCTTTTAGATTAGTTCAATATCAAATATAAATCTCAGCACTTATGCTTTTTGAAGAAAGAATTCTCTTCTTACCAGCCAGTGGAACATGAAACATTGAACAGTCATCAAACATTCAGTGCAATACAGTAATCCACCTGTAAATTTTGGCCAAATGGCAGTCTGAAAGTGAAAGTGTTTGAAAGTGTTTTACTTTGTTGGCGACTGTTTGAATAAAAAATGCTTATATAAAATTGTTTTGATAGATTGTCTGAACAATGTGTTAGAGGGGTAAACAATGGCAAAACACAGAGAATGAAAAGAAAAGAGCTTCACCCTGGAGAATCACAGTTCTGGCACACAAGTATTTCTCAAACCAATCATAAAATTGTATTGCTTGGAAAGCATATAGCAGCACAGCATGACATATTATAATATATGTAATATAAGTATTAAAGTGCCGCAGTATGTATTGGCTGGTTTGTTGGCAGTGTGTTATAGGCTGTGCAATCTTTCAGGATATAAAGTAAATTGTTCACATGTCACAGATGTAAGGCAAAATTACCGTAATATTTTGTGAAGGTGAACGTGCTGTGCAAAGGATTCACAAAAGGACAACAAGACAAAGCATACACAAAGGTCAGAGGTCAGAGTTTATCATCCTGATGGTCTTATGAGAGAAGCTTTCTCAGAGTCTCTCTGTGTGTTTGATTTACTGATGCATTGGCCTGAGCATGAATAGTCTTCCTGCTGGTTTCTAAGTCCAGCAGAGTAGGAAGTGTAGATTTGATGGTCTCTCGGCTGAGCGCTCCACTCTCAGAGCAGTTCCCAGACCATAGTAAAAAGTCGTCAGGACCCTCAGAGAGCTGTGTCAGGTGGTAAAGCTGTTGCCCCGCCTGTCTTGCCAAGATGTCTGTGTGTGTGTGTGTGTGTGTGTGTGTGTGTGTGTGTGTGTGTGTGTGTGGACTATGTCAGATTCTCTGTGATGTGGACTCTCAGGTACCTGAGCTTGATCACCCTCTCCGGAGGTGTGGGAGGAGTGTACCACGGCCCACAACTACTGCTTTGGCTTTGCTGATGTTCAGTAAGAGCTTTTTGGCCTCGCACCAACAACTTCAGGTAAACACTGCTTGACACCACATAATGAGAGCTGTTAAAAAGTGTTTTAAAACCACAACATGATTACAGCAGCTGGAGACACAATGCAGGTGTTTACAAGTGATTTTAAGATGGTTGCAAAAGTGAGACAAATACAGCATAAGAAACTCTCTACCTGTGTATGTCAGTATGTACTGTGCATACTTTTGTAATATTACCTGTTATAAGTACTCCATAATAAGTCATTCACTTAGCCCATGCTGGATTAGATACATTATACACTCACATTTTGAATCACCAACTTATCTGCTGCGTACCACCAATTTGTCACAGCAAATGGTTTGACAACCACACACTTAATATAAAATAAAATTAATTATGCATGTCTTTAGAGTTTTTTAATCTTTAAAGGGTGTAAGTGAATAATTTTACTTTGGAGGGAACCCTGTCTTGTGAGATTAGGTTCCCTACAGCTCCAAAAGAATTTTAAATTTGTGAAACTTGCATGCACAAAGTGACTGCAGTCTCCCATACACACTGCTATCAGTGAATGCCTTTGTTCTCACAGGTATCTGAACTCAGGCCACAACTTTCCTCCGGGCCTGACGTCAACAAAGACGGGGTTTAAAGTTTCGTTCAAAGGCAATGTGTGCAGAGGCTGTGTACTTGAGAAAATGAAAAACAAACACTTCAGCATACCTACACTATATCCAATATGTGCAATGCTTACAATTATTGACTTAGACACATATTTGGTGATGCATATGCATAACAACACAATTTACATTCAAACCACTGCTCAAATCTCTGAGAATGATTAACTCTGGATGTTGGGAAACGCTGACACTTTTCACAGATTGCAGCCTCTCCTCATGAAAATCATTATTTCTACCTTAGAGCAGAAAAATAATGCATAGAAAACATCGTTATTGATCTGAGGGTATGGAATGCTGTTATATTATAAAAGACTGAGAGGCTTATTAGACCATAGCAATTCATTAAACTGACTTTAGTGTCCATCATAGTGGAAGTTTGACTTATTGTATAAATAAGTAGTGTTGAAAAGCTACACATGAAGCATACAAAAAGTGTGCAAATGAAAAGATGAATTGTAGCCCTGGAGTTTGCAACCCCATAATGTTCAATATTAAATTAATAACAAAACAGACATCATGAAATAGAAAATCATATGAATAAATTGAAATGGAACAATATGTGAAATAAATGTAAAATAAATTGAAGAAATCTGAAGAAATTATAAAATCTCATTATGAAATGTTATGTCACTATCTCTCGCCCAAGGTCCTCTGAGGAGAAGTGGTATAGATAAGGGATGGACTTCATTTACTTTTATAATAATTGTAATTTATTGGATATCATTTCCATTTCATTATAGAGATTTTCACTTCAAAATCCCCTGTTTTCAAAAGTCTATTTTTATGTAATTATGGCATTTTTCCCAATATCACATTTCATTTCAAGTTAAAGCAAGACATAAAGACATGCTGATTTTCTTTTCATAGCCAGTGTTTTTGGGACAGCTGTCATTCTGCGGTGGTAAAGTGACTTGGTTGTGTGTAGTACAGTGTAGATTTTCCACCTTTGACTGCGATTTGGGCAGAGGTCAACGTTATTATCACTTTGCACGGTTGCCCTTCTGAAGAGACACATTGGAAAACAGCATTTTGTCATCAGTTGTCATGAAGCACAATGCAAACAACAAAACAACATCAGAGACTTGAGGTTTGTGTTGCATGAGCTGTTCTTAACCTGCTGTGTTTGAGAAACAGCCACCAGTCTTCACTGCTGTAGTAACGTGAGAGAGGGGACTTTTATGCCACTTTCAAACAGGGATTTTATTTGCCTGATATTATATTTTCACAGCAAACAAAAGCTTTACATGATCCATAAGACCAAGGAAGAGTCAAGACATGATACCAAATCCCTTCAATGCAACAAATGAGAAACCTTTATTTAAAGAGTCTACAAAAGAATTTGTGCAGACGAGAACAATAAGGCACAATAAACCTGTAATCCTTACCAACATGGGTATAAGTGCAAGACTCCGAGGGATATATTAATTGCACACTAAACAGCTGGATTAGTCATGCTTGCTCTATAATGTCTATTGTAGCATAAGTAAGCAGAGGCTTTGAATAATACACAAGTTCGGATAATTCTTGGTGCAGTATAAAGCCACAATGGCATCAATCATAATCCTTAATATTTAGGACATTTGAAAAATCAACAGTATTACCATTCATAATTAAAGTCTCACATGAATAATGGGCCAACAATAAGTCACACAGTTGCAGTGAGGCAATCATCGTATTAACACTCTTCAAAAGAAAAACTATTAAGTGCCACTGTTTATTCTCTTCATTGATTTTCTTAATTCACTCACACTCTGAGTGATCAACCCAATAATTGAAGACGCAAAGTCTGCGCAAGCTCTGAATACATCCAATAGTTCCCAACATAGAATTTAATGATGAATTTAAGCAGGAATCTTTAAAAATTGAAAATCATCATGTGCTGAACATTTATTTTCATCTAGTTTTGTGCTCAGCAAACTAAATGGAAGAGATTCACCTCCCAAAGGGTGCTTGTAAGCTCTTTAACACCTCCTGAAACAAATCGGAGTATGTATAGTAACTTAGTAGTCACAATTTCTCAAGGTCTTTGCTATTAAAGAAAATTCACTGATATGATAATAGCAAAAATATGTTGGGGATGGCTCTTTCACCTCCTCATTCATCTCATAAAAAAATAAAAATATACTGAAGTGAAGTGATTCATGTTGTGGATTTCTTTGTTGAATCTGTCAAATAAGTGAGAGTATCGAAGAATGTCTTTGTATGGTTTTATTAGAAGCTTCTAAGGTACCGTCGACAGAGAGCCTAAGCCGTCTGTGTTAGAG
>JAVQJF010098078.1:0-17500 GCA_036023855.1 Gadopsis marmoratus | reverse complement strand
GCCTTTGGAACTCCCTCAACGCCACACACACGCACACACTCCACCCAGCCACCACAATCACTCCATATTTTATGACATTCTAATGGCAACATCGTGCGCAACAATCTTTTCCATTCTTGTGAGCAAAGAGTAGCAGCAGAGAGTGGCAGCTGAGGCCTTCTAGCAGTAAAATAGGTAATTAAGGAGCAAAGTTGGATGGTTTGCTAATTGTCAAATGGTGATAATTACATGTCTTTGTTATGCCACAGCTGTCCCAGTGAGCTGTGGGTCACAACACAAAGCCTGGGAAATCAGCTGGACACAGAGCGTGGGTGCATATATGTGTGTGTGTGTGTGTGTGTGTGTGTGTTAGTCAGTGAGCGAGTGACTGAGTGAGAGAGAGAGCGCAGGAGATAATCTTTATTACCAACTGATTACATTTTCACACCGCCTCCTCAGGCCCTCGAGGCTGAAACTGAAGGGCCAAGTATTGTCAGCATAAACACACACACACACACGCACACGCACACAGATACAGATACATAGAGAGACTTGCGCACGCAAACACAGAGTCGCAAACAGAGCGCGTGAGTTTGGGAGAGCTGGAACAGTGAAGTGAATGCAGAGTAAGGTGGCACACCACTGCAGTCGCTGATTGGCTCATTTCCATTTCAATTACACAGCCCAGTGACATTGCTGTGCATACACCCGGGCACACACTCACAGAGAGACAAACACACACACACACACACGGTCCCTGCGCGCACCCACACACTGTACCCAATGAACTCCCATCAGCCACTTCTCTGAGCTGTGCACCGGTGGCTGCAGACAGAAAGCAAGGACAGGGGTGGATAGCTAACCTGAGCGAAAGAGAGTGACAGAAAAAAGGAGGAGCGCAAGAGGCAGAGAGCAGTCCCAGCTATCTAACCAGTTGAATGAGTGAGATTCAATAGAAATAGGAACTTTTCAATGAGCTGCCATACCTCTGAATACCACCGCTCAAAGGTGTGACCCAGAAGGAGAGTCGGAGAGTGATTACTTACATGTATTGTAAAGATACACTCTTTAATGCTCGTCTTCTCTCTCCTATGTTATTTTTTTTCTCCAAGACACAAAGGGATAACACCGTATGAAATCGTAGCAATACAATGCAAAGCCAATATGTACTTCTACAGACTAAACCTTAGGGCGTCTCTGAAACAGCACACAGCATTGTGAGAGAGATTGTCATTGGTGTCACCGCAAAACTGTTGTGACAACGTTTCGCATTTTGACTTTAAAAGACGGACAATTGATGAATGCACAGTGACAAAATACTATAAAGCGGGTTAACTTTTTATGGAAAAAGAAGTGCCTGAAACAATCCTGCTTCATGTTCTTTAGCTGCAAAGACTTTGACAAGAACTGTCACAGACTGTAGCACTTACACACGGCTGACAGCTGCATGCATTACAAAGTCAAAGCCTTCTCTACCAGAGTACAAAAGATTATCACTGTTTGTCTCTACCACTTTTTCCCTCTCTTCTCTCCATATTTTCTTGCTCCTGCCCCTAATCTTTGATTTTTTTCCCCCCCCGCTTGCCCGAGTTTCTCGCTCGGCCCAGTCCCGGTCGTGACCCCAAATCAGATCTATTTACATTATTTCACCTCTCCCTGTTGAAATTCATACATCTGATATATTTTCAATTCAATATCCTCAGGCAATGTTCCGTTGCCTGATAAATCAAATCACAGTAACCTAGAAACTAGGAATGCACTGGGACCCGTAAAAGGTAAAACCTGTGATATCCTGTTGAGTGTGTGTATGCTTATATGGATGTCTGTGTGTGTGTGTGTGTATATATATATATATACATACACACACACACACACACACACACACACACACACACACACACACACGTGTGTCTAAACTGAAAGATCATTTGTTGATTTTGGTCCAGAGGGAAAATGTGTTTAGCCAAGAGGAGATGAACTCTGACTGAACCCCGACTTGAGTACACATTCAAAGGCCTGTTCAGGACCTTTTCAACACATACGCCACAAACGCACATCGCAAACACTTCTCGATATAGTTTGTGCAGTTGTCTAATAACAGATGATTGGTTTGGGGTCAGAGGATGAAAGAGAGAGGGGAGCAGAAGGCAAGAGAATGAATTGAAAGACAAAGAGAGGCTGAGGGAGAGAGAGCGGAGAGACTGTTGCAGTTGATCATGCTTGTTCTCAACAGCAGTCAGGAAAAGACTTGGCCTTGTATCCAGAGCGGTATTCACCTTGTTATTACTGATGCCAAAACTAGTGTAATGGAGAGCAAAGAGAGGGGTGAGGAACAAATAACGGCATCCAATATTTCCACTCCACAATCATCTTGCCTGTAAAATTTAATTCCTTACCAGACCTCCATTACAGCAATTCTTGTTTCTTTGGGACCTGGAGAAACCTTTTCTGTTTTGTCTGAGGGACCACCTTCTGGGATACTCATATTACAGCTCGTAACACACAACAGACTTTTTCTCCACAATTGTTAACAGTCGCACGAACCTGGCAACAGCAACCTGCTCAAGAAGATCAATACAATAGTCCAAAAAGGTGAGGGGTGGCATTAAAGGATCATTTAATCTTTTTACAATACAAGGAATATGGGACGCTGATTTAGACAGATTATCTAAACTTTCTGAAATGTTGTTAGAATCCCTCATTGCAAACTGTGTGTGCACAACACAGTAAGTACGGTCAGTTATATTTGAACCAATAAGTATGTGTGTATGGACATTTGGGCAATCATTTCACAGTTCAAATGGGTTTTTTTCTCCCAAAAAGAAAGGCTGACCCAAAAAAAAATAATCAAAGAAGATGATATAGCGAGGAGACGACGAGATGCAAACCCCAAAAAACTAGCACTGAGGTACAGCTAAGGACACAGAGGCAGCAGTGAAGCCAGAGGAAGAACATGTGAGGGTATCGCTTGTTACATGAGTTGACAGCCGCATTCCTTGCTGGCTAACTGGCCCGATAGGCTTACAGCACTGGGCGGAGATGGGGAGAAGACACGGAGACATCAGACCTATAGTGTATCGCATATTACTGGAATTGCCTCCGGGACATGGTGGAGGGCTGGGGCGTGTGTTAATGTAGGCATATAATATAAGGCTATAATGGACAAACTCTCACACACACAAACACACGAGTGCATAGCTGCTGGTCATGGTGCATTTTATTGTGTCCATCTGCTGTAGCTTTATGGAGGGTGTACTGCAGGCTCAGAGCAGGTGGTCAGCCCAGTATAATGTACTGACTGCCAGCAGTGGGGGACACAGGGACGTACTCATGCATTCCTTCATCTCTCTTTCTCACATCTAATTTCATTCATCATCCCATCTCGACCCTTTCGCCTACATTTCCCCTCTCTGTTGCTGTCTCTCTCCATCCCTCGCCCCCCCTCTCTTCGTCCATTCTCTTTTCACCCACTCTCTCCCACCACCACCACCACCACCACCCTGGACTGTGATCTTAGGATATTCATTTCTGCCATTTATGTCTGTCAGCGCTCATTTTGCCCCAGGGAGACAATGAATTAGGAGCAGTGACAGACAAGTTCTTGTTCTGCTCTTAAAGCTGAGTGAAACAGCGAGATGTAGGGCTCCAGCGAGTGTTTGATGTAGTCTGCATTAACATGCTGGAGCTCAAGTCCAAAACAGAAAAAAAATAAATAAAAGACAGACAGACAGATACTTCCTCTGAGCTCATCTACTCACTACTCTGCCAAACAACCGTTTTTATGGGTGTATAACACTGATGTGTGTAGGCTATATATGTGAGTGAATGGCTGAGTGTGTGTATGTGGGCCTGTGTATATCTCTCTGTGTGTAAAAGGATTTCTTTATGTCTCTGCTCGTCACCAAGGGAGTCTGGGAAAAATGACACATCCCCCAACATCCTGTCAGACCCTGGGGCCATTCTCCTGAATCATGGCTGCCTCAAACCCACTTCAATCCCTTTGTAAATACTGTACGCTGTGACATGTTTACTGGGTCCAGAGTGGGTGTGTGCATGCCCATAGATGCATGTGGGTTTATGCATGGTCACACATGGGCAGTTAGTGTCAATTAATAGCTATACATCATTGAGTGGGAGACATGTCTGCCATTAATCATAAGTCATTGTTTTATAGTGACAAGGTATTTGGCAGCTGAGACAGAACAGCAGCAATGAAATGGCTCTGAGACGTGTAACATTTGCTCCTAATGTCTGCGTGTGAGCGAGAGAGAGAAGGGCATCCTACACGGATAGGGACAGAGTCTTGAAACCTTGGCCTGTTGTTCACTCCATTACCTGCACTCAGCTGTGAATAGCAAGCTATTGCTGTGAATAGGTTCCAGGAGGTTAGATAAACACAAACAACCCTCCTGGCTGCTAGACGTTGCCATGTGTCTGCGGCAATTAATGCTTACATAAGTACAAGTGACATAACACAAAACTTTGATAGGTGGGGTAGCACGCATGTAGCATTGCACGTTTGCACTGTAAACAGGAGGCGACATTGCTTAGGTGCAAGAGGGCCATAAACTCGGATATGGGAGGATAGAAGGATCTGCACACTTAAATCCTTCACACCTAGACCTTCATCTGTGCAAACATGCATAACAGCACAGTAAGTATGATGCAGTGAATATACTCCTTTGAGCACCTGTAGATAAAAGAGTAGATCCGAGCGGGAGATCTGAATGGGTTGACAAGTCACCTGACCTGGCTTCGTGGCCTCCCTCCAGATCGGGCTTGAACACAGACTGGACACTGCTCTGCTTTTGTGAACAGGCATTTCTATTAATGATAAAATGTGTATTTCTTATTGATATTTAAAGAATATAACCTACTTTCTGATTAGTCTACAAAAAGGCAAACAAACGGAGAGCATCCTTCCAATATGCCTCATAGCTCCTACATGAATGTTATTAAATGCTATTACGCACATTCTTCTCTCCCCTATTTTATTTTCACTTCATCTGCCTCCTGTGGCCCACCGATATATGGCACATTACAGAAGAATGTCAGCCCAATTTTCTTCTGTTGTTGCCCCCCCCCCCCCCGCCCCCCTCGCTCCCCTCGCTCCCCGTCTCTGTCTCTCAGGACAAATGATCAGCAGATGGATGGAGGAGTGAAATGAGTAGGAAAGCTGGCAAAATAAAGGGCAGAGATGGACAAAAAATAAACAAAAAAGGGAAGCATACCATGTGGGAGAGGCAGAAGAGATCCAGAGTGGGAGGACAGAAAAATGAAGAAAGGCATGTATGAAGGTTTAAAAGCGGCAAAAAGATGGAGGGGAACATAAAGGGAAAGGGTTAACGTGGGAAAACGAGACAAGCAAGCAAGGATGAAAAGGAAAAAAATCAGTGATGAAAAGACGACACGTGACGTGAACATGTGTGTGCTCGGTTTGTTTCATCTCAGCGAGCCAGTGTGCTCGCCCATTGCACTGATCATTAAGACTCGCATCACGGCCATGTAAACACACATGCACGCACACGCACGCACTGATCCCCAGATTCTGTATATCTATACACTAAACACACTGACCTTCAAGGTAGCTTGCCATGGAGCTGTGTCAGGATGTTATAATGTCACCACTTTCATAAAACCCTCGACCCTTTCTCAGTTCACAAACCACTGACTGTATACTATTGTACTGTGCGCATGTGTGTGCATGTGTGTGCGTGCACAGCGTCAGGCTCTCTGTGAGTGCAGCAGGTTTAAGCGGAGTTAGGTATGTGACACTTAAAGAGGGAGCCATGGGAAGCCAAATACTAACTTATGTGTTTATCTGTGGGATGTAATTGCTTTACTGACAGATTGTAGCTATAGTTGTGCCTGTCTATACATTACTGTTGTCATGTGAAAACCTTGCAGGTCCCCTAACCCCCCTTGAGGGATTCCTCTTATCAAGTGAGGAAACTCTACAGCTAATATAACCCTTACAAATTCCTTCAGATAACATCAAAAATGTCACCAAGCAACCAACAAAAGGCTGTTTTACTTCATCTTTGCCCAACGATCAAGGATCCAATCTTCTCTTTTTGCAGTTCATATGAGATGGTGCATGAGCAATATCACACAGCTAAAAGGGAAATTTATTATTTATTTACAGTATTTTCTTGCTATTTTGCTTGAACATTTTGTCTGCAAATCTGTAAGTCTCATTACTGTACAAACATATTGTAATTATTAGAGTGACGATTATTCATTTTGATAAGCCTGTCACTTCATTTGGAATTGTATATGCATCCTGGCATGCTGCCGTTTATAACATTTTATGAAATGTATTGATCTACTGTATATGAAAATGTATAGCTGCTTATAAAGAGGGGAGCAAAGTGCTGCTGGGAATCTAACGGATGCAAACAGCCTGGTTAAATGAGAGGTCTCTCCATTGGTTAATACTCTGTCCTCCACCCTCGGCTCGACTCTCATGTTTCCAGGCTCATTCCCAGATTTCAGTCTTGATTACTCCTGGATAGTTTCATATTACGTGAGCCTGAGCAGACTGGTTTAAACAAAACCATGTCTAGAAATGTTTTGTTAGGCATCAAGCACCCATCCCACTGAGTTAAAACTATATGACACAGCTTGTTGGGATTCCTATCGCAAATATTTGCTCTAGGTGGATTTTCTCAGTTTCCACTATAATCTTTATCTGTCCCACACTTGTGCTCCTTGTAAAAGTTTCATTTAATGGATGTAGCTTGTTCCCATAATGAGATGATACATCAACCATTCATTTTTACACTAATTACTGTCTTAAGGCAATACGAGTGGGCTGTGAAGTGAAATGCAGTACAATATTGGCATCGTACACATTAGAGGAAACCTTCCCATGATCTCAACTCTACACAGTGAATCTGAGGAAAATCTAATTCGCTCACTCTATGTTGTTAAATGGACAGAAAAGGGCTTGAACGCTTGTTTTTCCCCCAGGGACACTCGTAAAAAAATTATTAAGGAATCTCTAAACGCATGCTTGTGCCAACAGCTTTCGTTATGTGCTGACATGCTTTGGAACATCATATCATGTTTTGCCCCATCTACTATCTGCATCATTCTAGACTGTGTACACCTGTACCAGTCATAATGTAGTCTACACAATGCAGCCTTAAGAGACAGTGTTGACACATCCATCAGATAGCAGAAATACTATATTCCCTGATAGCTATCATCCTCACGGCTATCCAAATCAAGTTTAAAGTTTTGAAACTAGGGTTTATAAAGGGGGGATAATAAATTATTTCATCTTAACAGTGAAAACCTATCACAGTGATAACGATCAGATTACAGGGGGCTGCACGGCCCTGTCTTCTCTCCAGTCAGATAACAACTTTCAAGTTCAGTCACAACTTTTAAGAACAATCAAAATTCACCACCGTCCTCAGTGTTGTGACTCTGTTATTGAATCGGAGATCTGGCAGACAGGCGATGTGGCTGATGTGGCAGCGGAGGGGAAGAGATGGTAATTTCCAGAGCATCTGCTGATTGTAAAAGGCAGAGTGTTTAAAGAGCAGATGGTTATGGGGAGATGATGGAAGTCCTTCATAACAGGCCTTGGCACAAGCCAAACAGCAGCAATGTTTTCCAACAAGGGGCCGAGGTTTCTAGACATAAGGAAGATTCTTTCAGCTGCCAAACAGGCATGTATGCTAATATGCACAGGTGTATGGCATGTATAGTGTTCATGCATGTAGGCTATTTTCATTATCAGTTAATCTGTTGGTTATTTGTGACACATTAATTAAACATTTAGTCTAAATGTGGGGGGAAAGTGGAAAATGCCCATCACACTTTCCCAAAATTCCACACAGACACACAGCAAATCTTAATATTGGAGACGCTGGAATCAGTAAATTATTGGAATTCCTACTTGATGAAAGTAAAACAGTCCTACATATTTGTGTTTGTATATATTTCAAACGTCTATTATTGCACATGTGTTTGTGTATGTGTGTGTCAGAGGGAGCTGTATAGAGGCAAAGAGATACAGCGAGGCGGTCAGGAGGACAGAGCATTAGCTGTAACTCCAGGGTTTAACAGCGTTTCGTCGGGGGGGTTCTGACATGGGCCTCTGCTAATTTCGCATGCCTGTTTAAAAGCTATATGGTCCTTTAGCTCCTACATGGTGTAGACATCTGTGTGCATGCATGTGCAGAGTGCAAGTCTGTATTAATGCACCAGGTATGTGTGTGTGTGTGTTTTAGTATGAACAAAGCGTTTTCCAGGACCTTCAGGGTCAGCCTCCCATGGAGGAGCTGTCAAGGTCCCAGGCAGGGGGTTAAGCGGTGTGTCGGGTACTTGGTGTATATGTCTTATTGTGGGCAATGCCTGCGTTATATAGGGCAGCAAAGGTCACTATATAATATAGACGTGAGCATGCACACTCAAGCTCATGCACACAAATCTGAATGCATACATACATGCACATGACATGCATGTGCACACATAAATCCCTAAAAGTTAAACGGCATAGTTCAGGGCCAGTTTGCAGTTATCCTTGTATTGCTCTCATTTAAACTGGCTTACATGACTGAGGCCTTGGTCTAGCTGAAGTTTCTGTATTTACTGCATACAGACCTCGTTCCCTGTTGGCGTACAGACAACCTGCATATTGGGTATGTCTGGCAGACAATTCAATTCAACAGAAAATGATCTGCAGTTTCCCTGTAAATTTGCATTCCTATTCAATTCCTATTCGAGATATTTTAGTAGCAAATTCTTGCTCTATATTTTAAAATGGCTTAATCCATGCATCACACAGAAATCTGACAATCTCAACGTGAAATACCTCCAAGTGAAAATATTACAGATTGCCAAGGTTTCTTCCTCTGTCGGTTTGTGACGGTACCCGTTTATGAATACTTTGCACGGACGGTGGAACTTTCCTTCCCTCTTCTGTTCCCCTGTGAAGAAACTAAGTGTGTTTCTCTTTGGAAAAAGCACTGAACAGGATCAAACCACGCAAAGTGGGAGCAGTCAGTCCTGTCCTTGCCTTTGATCGCAACTCAGCCCTGTTTTAAAAGGCCCAGTTTGACGGAGCAGGAACGCTGTCAGTTTAACGGAGCTTGATGTCACGTCAAACAAGCTAGAAGATGCTCAGCGTGCCATTGTTCTGCTGTCCTGGAGAGTGAGCCACAGGCCATTTGGGTTACAAACACACTGCGTGTTTGAGGGGAGGGGGGGTGACCTTACTGTATGTGCATATGTGTGTCCGTACATTTCTGTTTATCCTGTCGCTCTGTATTTGCTTCATATTCTCGTACTCGTTTGAGCTTCACAACAAGAAAAAAAAAAACAACCCATATCCATATCATGCACAACGAATAGGAAAAGATGCATAAAGCAAGGCGACGCTGAATGTCCAAGTGTTACCTTTGTGCGCACACAACCCAAAACCTCATCTTTCTACTTATCCAAGTATATGCACACATACACACACACACAAGTTCCCAGGTCATTCCTCTGATAATAGAAATTCTGATTGATACTTGCTGAACCAAAACTAGTTCCGCATTCAAACTAATTGGCCTAGTTGAGTTTTCCCCTGTGGAGGGAGACGGAAAGTTTTGGCACTGAAACAAGGTCTGTAGGTCACGTCTTGGTGGGCACAAGCTACATTCTGTTCACACTTACAACTGTGAGTTCATGAACTTATGAACTCGCCTCATGGAGCAAGAAATTGAAACAATAAGCTTCTGGAAGATAAAATGAAATTTCAACACAGAGGCGGGATTTGTTATACTTTGTGCTGTTTATTTATGCACCCTAGTTGGTTTGCGCAAACAGAGAAATGCTCCCCAATATATATGTGCCCGCACACGTACGTACATGTACACACACACACACACACACACAAAGGGGGTTTTATGGAAGCAAGTGGTGACACACTGTGGACAGGTTTTGGGAGGTTTACCGACATGTGTGGTCTAAAGTTAGCGCAGTTGGAGAATGCCTTCCATCCTTGCATTCATACATCCCAGAACATGCACTCCTCCCCAGCTGTCTCCTTCATCTCATCCTTTGACCTGAGCTGGCTGTCAAGGCCTCCTGCTTCGACACAGCATGCTGCACGTTCACCAGATTCCACGGCTGGGCACTGCAAGACCTCATAAAATAAAATGACTACCACTACCATATGTGGGGACGTATTATAAAAGGGGGTCATATGTTGTGTTGCATATGGTACATATGGTGTATAATTACAATAATCTTTAATACTTTGGGGCGGAATTGAGTTCATATTCTTCGGGTACAACTTGGAGATGATGTAAAGTATCTTCCTAAAATGTTTTTTTCAACCTTCTCAGAAGTTGCAGCAAAGATGTCCATATTTACATTTACATCAGAATAATCAGTCTGTCCAATATTCACTCTGTCCTCCATTTTGTGCCTGTCTCACTCCACCTGCTGCTCTCTCTCCACACTCCGATGCTGGTGTGTCGAAAGCCTAAACCGCCTGGTATTGATGTCCCCATCAGGGCACAGCGGGGGCCCCTTCATCACGGACACACACACAGACACACAGTTGCCTCAGTGAGATGTCCCAGATGAGGCATTAGTGTGTTTGCGTGTGTGTGTATATGTGCAAGATGTTCCATATCATGTCAGCAGTGTAGGCTTAGTTGGGTTGGCTGAAACCTCCCACAGGTGTTAGGGATCAATTCGAACACAAATCATTTCATGCACTAATCCCTACTCACACCCTCACCTGCATGTTTTCACGGTTTCTGACATTACACAGCTGTTAAACAGATCCAACCATATTTTCCTTGTTTTTCCACTGAAAAGTCAGCCTTTTTTCAAGCAATGAGATAAAAACACAAATTCCTCATAAATACTGTTGACCTTTTTGTTTCTGTTACAGGGGGAAAAAAACATTAGGCACATATGTGGGGAGTGAGCACAGATCAAGATAAGGAAAAGAAGAAAAAGAGGACATGATCCAAGACCAACTCGTTATTTCTGTCATGACAAAAATATAGTACTATTTCAAAGAATACAAAACGAGTGGAAGCTGAAAAAATAGGATTATGAAAGGGTGAGAATTTCATGAGACGGACAAAAGAGAAAAAGGGAGGGCGCTTATCAAAGAGCTAGGATGAAAATCATATGTTGCTATCTAATTGACCATCTCTGCAGTTCGGCACATCAGCATGCAGTGTGGGGCATACACAGGGGTTGGGATTAATATCACACTTCATGCTGTTTTGACTGAAATAAGCTAACTTATGGAGACAGAGAGAGAGCGCGTGAGGAAGAGAGAAGAGGCATCTGTTAAACTACGGAGGGCACTTGCACATCTCATTTAAGCAAATTCGACAGATGACAATGGATCAAAGTAATACCAGAAACAATCAGTGTTTCACAAAATGCTACAAAAGTCGAGGCGGCGTTAAACACACTGGCTGGTGATACAGATGGTCTTTGGGATGCACACATACACACGTAACATCACAGACGCTTTCATAATTCATCCGCTCCGACTCAATATATCTGCCGATGAATGGTGAAATGTTTGAAGTGGATGCATCGTGAATAAATAGCAGGGGGGAATGATTGGCTGGTCATGAGGATGCGGCAGCGGTAGGGAGGTGATGGGTGCTGTGAGGGGAGGGAAACCTGGGATTTAGTGAAAGGGATTGTGGGTAATATTTCCGCATACTTCCCGGTCACAGTTGGTTGGCCTTAAATTAAACCAACACATTAGAACATGTATGCATGTACACAAACACACACGAGCGCAAATATAACATGCATATAATGTACAAAAAAATAATTTAAACACGCACAAACAGAAATTGTGGTTATATACTATTTCCAATTGAGCTGCTCAGATTTCCATCATCAGGATCGACACTAAACCAATGCGCTCTCGCATTAAAAACAAACCGATGGCCAACCACCAACGAGCACCGTGAGGAAAAGCACGCTGAAATGCATACACTTAGGGAACGCTGTGATATAGCAGACCTACACTTCTGAAGCGGAGCGTGCTCTTGCATAAAACATCAGGCGTTGAGCATCTTAAGTGCTTCTATTGTAATCAGGCCAAAGCCATAACAGCTCCCATAAAGGTCTGGTGAGAGTGGCTGAAGGTCCATTTAGGCGTCCAGAACAAAGAGCATCACTTGATCAATAGACAACCTCGTTAGAGCAATGTGCTGTGGTGGGCACATTCTGAGGCGCAGGGGGATGATGGGAGGTGGGTCCGATAAGGGAGGCGGGTGGATGGAAGACGGTCCCTGTGGTGTTACTCTATACACATGGGTTAGAGCAAAAAAGCAACAGAGTGCAAAATGAATATACAGACATGAACCAACATGCATGAAAGACCTACAATCACTCACCAAGCGCTTTGTGCTTATAGAAACCTCTAATGAGGCCTGTGTGTGTTGATGTGTACGCATATCTCTGTGTGTGTGTGTGTGTGTGTGTGTGTGTGTGTGTGTGTGTGTGTGTGTGTGTATGTGAGATCGAAAGCCACTAAAAGCTCTTTAGGGGCACCTTAGGGAGCTATCCTTCATGACGTATCAACTTGGTAGACAGGCAAAAGTGTGCGTACACATACACACACACACTTACATGCACTTATACACAAAAAGTGGATTCTTAATGAACCCTTGTCAGCTTGAAGGGAACAAAGGTTAGAGAGAAAGAAGAGAGGGAAGAGCAGCAGAGGAGTGGAGGGTGGAAAAAAGAAGAATAGATTGGGTGAGGGGGGGGGGGGGTTCCTCCCTGGGCTGTTTGGCCTTGAGATCGATCGCTTATCACTGTCACCTAATCTGTCCATCTCTCCCTCTCCCCATTTCTTTCTCCCTCCCTCCTTCCCTCCATCTCGCTCTGGTGCAGAAAGGTGTAGAGAAAATGAAGGGCAGACAGAGATATAGGGAGACAGAATGATGGAGTGTGCCCCTCTCATGAATAGAATTAGAGAGGCGAAAGAGGGAGAGGAAGTCAGTGCAGAGATGGAGTAAAAAACAAAGGCAAATAAAGACCAACAGAAAGTGAAGTAGAATGACAGTAAGCACCAAGTGGCAGAGGAACAGGGAGAGGGAGGGAGAGAGAGAGAGAGAGAGAGAGAGAGAGAATGAGAGAGAATGGATGCCATGCAGCCTACCAATAAATCTACAGTAAATCTCTTCAGAAGCACAGCAGCACACTTCAGAACTAAACAGGACCACAACAAAAACATTGAAGGCACAGAAAGGTATTTGGTTGGAACTATCGCACAAAGCCATTCATGTGTTGATTGTATAAGTATGAGTAAAAATAATAGTAATAATGTTAATAAACTTTGTTTATACACACTGTTTTGACTTTTATCAATCATCCAGCAAGAAACCATTTAAATTGGACACAAACAGAAGAAACCTTACAAAGAATCACACAAGAACCTTACATAGCTGTTGGTTCTCGATGAGCAGCATGTCCAAGAGCTGACTGGCAACATACTGTAAATTAAACACGGACATTCGTAACAACCAGGCCCAACTATAATATAATAAAATGCAGTAACACATGGCTAGATGTGCTACTACTAACCAAATAGGCAAAACATTGCTAGAGAAACCTAAACAGTAATGAAACCCTTCCTTTCTGCATGTCCCCACCTCCTATGCACATTTGAAAATCAGCCAAAGTGGGGTGGCAGGGAGCTGCGCCAGTGAGCCGCACTCCCACTGGTTTGTTAACCTTAAATTGTGGGGACATAAGCATTTAATCTGATGGTGCATGATGAAACATGATGGTGACCTCCTGACAGCAAGAAGAAGAGTTCCTTTGTTTGTTGCATTTGGCTCTAACAATAAGAAAATGTCAATGCGGCCATTTAACAAGAATAGGACAAGGGATGGGGAATACAGTTGCTACATACAGTACATGAAGCAAGTGTCAATTGCGTGCCGCCTACCTTCACGGACTTTGGCAAATGACGAAATTCACCTCGCAGCCACGTGGATGCAATAACCACGAATTGGCCTTAACTCAAGTTATAACCTCCAAAACAGCATGTAGAGTTTTTAATCTGCCATCCTGACAAAATTTATGTGACTGCATTGATAGAAAGCTCTACTACGGAAATGGCACATACTATAGTTTACACCTGCAGTACATACACCTACACACAGGGGTAAGCACACTTGTTGCACAGTAAAACTGGATCAGACCAAAACTCCATCAACATATAATAAAACACTGATATTAATTACACATGATATTCTTTTTCCACCACAATTCAACATTTCTAAACATCTAGAACTACACCTAAGCTCCCTGAATGGCCACAGCACAGCAGGTGAAAGCCATCACTCCGTACTTTTCTCAACTCCCCTCTATTGCGCTAATATTACACACTGCTTCCTCTTTCCTTTCTCCATCTCCATTTCCATCCTTCCATCCTTCCTTTCCTCCCTGTTATTACCCCACTCCTATTCCCTGCCTCCTGGCTGTCTTTTGGCAGCACAGGAGGCATGACAGATGAGAGGGAAGAAACAAGAGACGGAGACATCAAAGAGAGAATAAACGGGCTGTTGTTTGGTTTTGCACCTCGAACATCTTACAGTAAGCTATGAAGATTTCACTCCCATGCTCACATTCAAAGTACCGCAAACACCAGTAATGAAACAGCTCTGTGTGCAATCTTTAATATTTCCCAAATAAACACCGGCTTTAGAAAGCAGATATATATCACATAAAATGTGCCAATAACCTCATGCAAGAGAGAGAGAGAAGCAGTGAGACAGGAGCAGACAGCCAACTGTATTTCCCAAAGGGTCGCTTTGAAACAATTGAGGACAAACGATGGCGTGAGAGAAAGAATAAGGGACATTAAGGGTAGTGTAAAAACTCCCTCTTTAGCTGCAGTGGAGGCTCCACTTAGGGCTGCAATTAACCTGAACGCTTAACCCCCATCAGGGAGAGACAGACAGAGAGATGGAGGCAGAAAGAGAGAATAAGACAGAAAAAGTTCCCAAATATCACAGACAGCACAGAATAACTGGACACTTTGTCCAGACGTATAACACACGACCCCGCTAAAGAATGAAAGAGCAGACATGGACCATCAAATGAAAAGAACATATCTAATTAATTGAATGGCAAAAATACACTTTTGCCTCGTCTCTTGAGTGTGTTTCTCAACATTCTGTATTAAAAGCACACGACGCCAAACTGCCAAGCCCACAGCATGTCTCCACTTCAGACTGATTTCTACTCTGTGGCTGAATTTGTTATAGCTCTGACGTGGTTTATTAGATGTCTCCTTTTCCCTTTTCCTCTCTCAAAGAGAGGATTTGTTACTTTTTTATGCGATATCTTTTAAAATCCTCACACTGATCCAAGCCAAAAAAAAATCTGAGAATAAATTCCTCCGGCAGGGTGATAAGCAGCGGAAGTATTGCCCTGACTGCAAGTAAGGAAGCCAAGATTGAGTCTCTCCTTTTGCTTTCTTGCATTCAGTTCTGTTTCCACTGAGTGAAACTTTAATGGCATGACCATTGATTAAAAGTATTGCCAAAATGCTTCTCATGGGGGACTACAGACAGGACGCGCATATACACAAATAAAAAGACACAATAAGCTGTGAGTCTAACATTTGATGACTTGAATTAGAGACAACAAAATAAAGGCACACACTTTAATACAGTGTAGTTGTGTTTGTGCACTGCATATACATACATACATACATATATATATATATATATATGTATATACACACACACATACACATATATATACACATACACATATATATACACATGTATATACATAATATACACATGTATATACATATATATATACACACACACACACGTATATATATGTTAAGTATTATTATTCAGAGTCATTATTATAAGTCAGATTTTACCCCAAAGCACGAAGAGAGTTTACTTTACTCTCAGTGGCCGCTCAATTTCTGTCCTCTTGTTTAAGTGCCCACTAGACACGGCTGAGTTAGGACAGACGCGTCAATGTTTAATTGTTTGCCATGCCCCTGACCTCGTCTGGGACATCCCAATTATTAACAAACATGTTTGACATTTTGATCAGTGGTCTTGTATAGTCAGCGGTAGGATGAGCTGCATTATCACTCAGGCAACATGAAGACGGAAACGATGCCGGGTGATGTGATGTCCTCCGATGGAACATCATAACGAGTGCCTGCATTAAGCCACAGGCACACCTTGTATCACTTTGCCACTTTCAGAGGCCAGTTCCATTTTAACCTAAAGTGTAAGTTAATTACATGCAACTACATTCAATCAAACACTGTTCATAAGGACATGATTACTGCTAATTTCATTAGGTCATTGGACATCATTATCATTAGGTATTTTTGATTTTGTGAAACTTTGTACTAATTGTATGCTTATACTAGCTGTACTAAATTTTAGTTACTAGTTACTCTGCAGGCAGCAGAACAGGTCCTGAGCATAGATGTGATGTAATTAGCATGTGACAGTGAGTATAGTGATCTAAAACTGACCAAGACAGTAAACAATTTAATGCAACCAATTTAAAATAAAGCTATAAAATTGCAACAATATCCTAATAGGAATTCAAGAGTCAATACTAAGTGTAAACCGAAGAGAAACCTAAAGTGTGCGTCAAGATAATCTGCCTGAAAACTGGACCACTTTCTAATCTGGGATAGATTCATCATGTAATGAGTAAAGAGTAACCTGAGAGAGCTCATCACTGTGATATATTACCAAATACCATCTGGCAGGGAGGACCACAGTTAAATGTTGACAGTAATGACAATTTAGTTCACCGGCCTTATTAAATAAAGAGCTCATTTGTGCAGACATATGGCCAATCAACTCATTGCCTGGCACTTCATCATGCACACACACGCACAAAGAAAAAGACAAAAACAAAAACCAGACACTAAATGCACAGACATGCACACAAGATATGCCTTTAGCCGATCGCCTACTATGACATGTTTAGTCTGAGGCCAGGTCCCGTTTGCGGAACATAATTTACACTTTGACACCAGAACAGTAGGCATGCTAGAGGATTAGTTAAAGACACAGGCTGCCACATGAAAACATGCAGTTTATGGGCTCACATGTTTGCTAAAATGTTTCTTTCTCCATTTGTACATTTGCTACCAGGCTGAAGCTACGGATGGGAGTATTATTTAAAAAAAAAAAAAAAACAGACCCAAATCCTGGAGGAGTATTGTCACGTGGGTCTAAGGCCCAAGACAAAAAAAAAATAAAAAGTTGAAATTATAACACACACATCACTCATGGGGGCATTTCACCACAGATTTAAGACTCTGTGGAAGCAGAAAGAAGAGTTGAGTGATTATTGGTGTGGGGACTTGGAGAGAGGACAGACAGACAGCTGGGACTATTTTTATTGGATTCCACATAAACACTCCAAGTGTTTGTGTGTCTGCCTGCCTTCCACATGCCTGGTGTGTGGGGTGTGTACAGGTGTCGATCCGTGTAATATGGCCATGGCGCAGCTCCTG